>VFFE01009001.1:726092-837745 GCA_008921705.1 Burhinus oedicnemus
TTTTCATTTCAAGTTTTGTTAAATTTTGAAACCAGAAAAAATTCCAGCTTTTAAAAGCTTCAACTGTTGACAAAACAATTCAGAGAATTTAACAAGAGTTTACAAATAGTTTGGTTTCCAGGACGAGATTCCCACATCTGTAATTATTGGACAAATGAAACATCTAGTAGAAAAATAATGCCTAGATCTATTTCTCAATAGCAAACATCATCTTCCGTTCCTGATCCTCCCCTGCCTTCTTATCATTGCACTTCTTTTGCAGCAGCTTCTCTAATTCACAAATCCTGCTTTTTTAATTTAAAAGCCCCTACTAAAATTTTACTTGGTCATCATCCAGTATATAAACTTGCATTTTATCCCCTTCTATTTTGCAGAATAAAGTTGCAAGATTATTTTAGTACCCAAACACAACAAAAAAACCTTCTCAAATTTCAAATCTTTTTACATGTTGTATCTCTCATCTCTTTTGTTTGATGTGGAACATCCTGTTCTTCTCTTTCAGCCATTCCTACTTCTACTCCATGCCTCACTGCACCCCCAAGGAATGGTGTTTCCTACTTAGAGCAGTTCATCGTGCTCCTCCTTTTATATGCCGAAGGCACCTCTATTCTCTGAAATGTTATGGTACAGTCCTTTCTCTGCAATCATGAGAGTGAGAAATATTTTTTCTTGTTTAATATGAAAAACATCCAAATCACACGATATACAAATGAATCTCTGTGCTAAAAACAGCTGTTTCTTCCATGTTGCCAAGGAAATGAGTACATAGTTAATCATGATGAACAAAACAAAGTCCTCTCCACCTTCTCTACTTCTATCTTTCAGTCTGTCAAAGCTTCTTACTTCATTTCTGCACAAATTTTGGGGATGAAACAAAATTATTAAGAAAAAGTCTTCACATTCTGGGTAAGATCATCCTACTATAGGGACTTTAAGCTGCAGTGACTGAGAAACACAGGACATGTTGGTGACTGAGTTAGGCTATAGGCCTGAGAAACTGAAGCCAGGAATTGCACAGGCACCCAAAGGTCAGCATATTTCTCATCTCTTTCTCTGTGTACCCTGCAGTGTTCTGTTAACATTTTGCAATAGGTTCGGCAGCTAAGTTTTTGGGGTGGGTGTAAGAGCACACCACTTCCTGTGGTGGCCGTTGTGCTTCCTGTTTTCTCAAGGCTGATGGAGACGAGCTGGCGGGGCTGCTGATTTTGAAACAGGGGCAGCTGCATGATTGTCTTGTGAGAGCTCAGAATGAATCACCATCCCATCCTTATAGAAAAATCCCAAATCTTTCCAGAGTTGGAACTCTAACTCTGGTGGCACTGGACTACCTGCTCGTGCATTGAGAAGAGGGTGGGGAATGCCCAGAACGCCAAACAGTAAAAAATCAAGAGCCAGACCACAACAGATCATGAGATTAGTTCAAAAAATCATACAACTTTTGGAAACAATTTTTTCTGTTAACTTAATTTCCATTCTTGAGAGATACATCCCATTCTCTGCAATAAGAATAAGAAATATTTTCTTTTTTAATATGAAATCCCAAAACTATCACAGGACTTTTAATAAAACCACAAGTTAGTAACAGTAGATGGACAGGAAGGTTACTGAAACACAGAACTACCTTTGCACAGACTTTTGACCAATAAACATTCAAACCATTGGAGGTTGAAGGATACACTAAATACAGTTTATTGGTAAAAGAAGGGAAATTTCTGATAAAAGATAGGAAAGTAAGGGAAAACAAATTGATAAAAAAAAATTCCTCTCATGTAGGATAAAAGATGCAGAATAAATCTATCCTGTTACAATTATTATTAAAACTTTCATATCGCTATGAGACATTCTTCGTCCCTATTTACAAATAACTACAATATAACCAGGATTGCAGAAGATGCTTCCCTGAGCAGGACACTCTCAAAACTGAAATGAGTATTTAAAGCAGCTGCTTGCAAGAACAGCTCCCTCCCCCCCCAAAAAAAGAAAAACCCAACCAAAAAAGCAGTTAAATTCATACTGTACTTTGAGCTCCAGAGTCACATTGGCCCCTAGATTGTCTAGAAATTTGAGGCTAACACCTGTTAGCTAACATATGCTAATAAATATGCTTGAGAAATCTTGCATAGATAAGGCAGTGTGCATTTTACCATGCACTAAGATCACTGAATTAAATATTAGGCTTTTCTCTATGCTTTAAGCACTAGATGTTTTTGGCAAACATGATTTTTTTTAAACTTGTTTCAGTTCAGATCCAAGTTCCCCAGCCTGCTCCAGATAGTTTCACGATTAAAGCCTTAGTTCATTGCTGTCGTCTTCAGTGCCATGCCTAAGGTCTACATTTTGGAAACAAGACCTACACAAAATGAAAAGGAGACAGTGAGAAAATAAGAGCCTAGAAAATCTCTCTTAAGACTGAAAAGAGTAGTGGTAAACGGAAGGACTGGTGGGACCCTCCTGGGGAGGTATGCGTGGTCACTCCTGACATTTGAAGCCAGCCCAGAGAGGAACAGAGACTACTATTTAAACCAAATAGCTCTGTTACTCCTTGATCTTATTGTAAGTCTCATGCCTCAAAGTGATTGTATGTCCAACCCAACTGACTGTCAAATGTTCATATTGCGCTGGATGCATTTAACACACATACTAGAGAATTCTTTTATATTCCATTACCTAACACTTCTGCTTTTAACCATCTATTTGAACCACATTGTCTAAAATACTCCCAAATATTTGCACGTTATTTTCCACTTCCTGGACCTTCACACCATCCAAGTCTTACCTGGTCCCCCATAATCTTAGACTGTGTTTTACATAAATATTCAATATGGATGAATGTCCCTTTGCTTTCTGAATTCTTGTCATGGGCCTGCCCTGAGTTTTCATGGAGAAGTGAATATGAAAGAGCTTGAGTTCCTCTCCCCATGCTGCATTTGTTTCACTTTCTCCTCTTTTCACTCACTGATTTAATCTGAAGCTCTCTGAGCTCAAGTTCCTGAGTTCCCAGTTCACAGGATGAAGACATTGGTGCTGCTGGAGGATGCAAGAAATGAGGACATGCCATTAGGTATCTTCCTGATCTGTCTCAGTGGCTCTACCTTCAAGCGTCCATTTCTTTACTCACATTCTTTTCTGAAAATCTCATCAAGCCTGCTTAGTGGCATCTACACAGAGTTTTGTATACAAAACACTAGAATAATAAAGGGCATAGCTCAGTTTCCCTACCTTACCACTGAACAAAACTCTTATGAGAATCAGTCTGTGGTGCATTATAAGATAACTTATTTATTTTTCCTTCCTGGCTTTAAAAGCAGAATGACTGCAGTCCCCAATCACATGCACCTTTGACAGTCTGGCATGCAGCTCAGTTTGCAGCAATATGGAGCTAGCTTGGTTCTTGTGGAGCAATTCCTTATAACCTCAACTGAGGTGTTACAAGCTGGAGAAGCAGTTGTTGTGGTTTGGGCTGGATTGGCCCAATCAGGCAGAATGACAGATGCTCTCTCTCCTGCTTCATTTCGAAGGGAGGCAGGAGAGAGTGAAAAAGAGACACTTAAGAGTTTAGAAGGAACTAAATTACTTTAATAAAATATTAATAATAAAATAATAATTAAAAAAAAATTAAATATATACAAAACCCTATCAAGCTCCCAGGATGACAATCACATCACCAGCAGGCACTGGGGAAGTCCCAGACTGGACTCAGTGACAGACAGGAACTGGATTCCGGATCTGGATTCAGGATCCGGATCAAAGGCAGATGAACAGAGTCCTCCTCGGATGCTGGCCACTGAAAAAAGAGCTGACCCTTTGATCCCTCAGCTTTTATACTGAGCATGAGGCAGATGGGATGGAATAGCCTGTTGGTCAGTTTTGGGTCACCTGTCCTGTCCACTCTTCCCAGCAAGTGTGACCCCTCTACGCTTTTCCGCTTCTGACCCTCCAAAGGGGCAAGTAGCAAAGTTGGCTGCCCTTGGTTGTTATAGCAATAAGGATAAGCAGGAGCCTCTCTGCATACCGTTCCTTGGCATCAGCTATAAACATGGGTCTTACCACTCTGAGAGCAGTTTTCTGCACAACATGCTGTTAATTTCAGCAGTTAGAAGAGGCCTAGCTAAAAAGTAAAGTTACTGAACGAAATCGGTCCTGTTTTACCTCAAACCAGGACAGCAGTGTATAGCGGTGCAGACAGGTTTTGGAACTTCAGAGAAAATGCAATGCTAAAAGATGTGGAGGGTGGTAAAATGGACATGGACGGTGGTAAAAAACAAAATCTAGGGATGTGTCATCTATGGATTTATCAGGGTCCATAATTCTGTATGACATGATGAATGATACTAACTTTTCCAAAATGTCCAACAGTGTTTTCTGGAACTGAACTAACACAGAGGATCAAATCACATCACTTTGCAGTTACTGATGTACAACAGCATCTCCAAAACTTCTGCATGAGGAAGCAGGCCTTTGCAGGCCTGTGTGATAAACCTGCCCAGTCCTTTGGAACCACATACCATGAGTGACAGAGCCCATACTGACCAGAAAGGCAGGCTGCTATCTGGAAACTGGCTACCCAAGACTGCTACAAGTCCGTGGCTAACCATCAAGTCAACTGTCAGGCTGCTAGGTGGGGGTGGGGGGGTTGCAGTGTTGTTATGAAAGTTGTTTATCCAGTGATTATCAGCAGCAAGAACGTACGTGAAATAACAGCAGGCTTTTACAGAAGGAGCCTCTAAATTGCATTATGGTAACAGATGATGCAGTGTGTCCATGGTTTGTGCTCCAGCAGAAGCCCATGAATAAGCTAACTAAAACCAATCCTACTCCTCTCTTCTTCAAGGCTTGATAAACACAGGCTCATCAACACCAATGTGGACATCACTAGCAAAGTGCAGGATGTGGGAGTTCTAGGGAAATCATGCATATGTGATGTTGGGCAATCTGGAACCTTATTCTTTTCCATAGAGATAATCATCAGCAGAGTCCACTCCAGACACTGCTAATCTGCAGTCTTGCCCTTTCACATAACATTGGTGTTTTCACTTCAGATGGTCAGGTGGTACTGACATGAATACAAGCTTGAGCTTGGAGCTATCAGTTAGATAAATCTTAAGTCTGTTAAAGAGGAAAAGTTGCGGTGACAGAATTTCACAGAATTTAACAACTTCATATCACTGCATAAAATAACATATTTGTGAGAAGTTGCAGGGCTGGTCTCAACAACAATTCAAAAAGTAGTGAGGAATGCAAGGCTCAATTCTCATTTTCCAGGTAACCTCTTTTCTCTGCTCAGGACCAAGACCATGTGTGTATATCAAACCTAGAAGTATTTTAATTTGGGTAAAATGGTATGGAATATGGAAGAAGAACAAGAGCTTCTGTTCTTATGTAAGAGGCTCATAGAAAGATACTAATACTTTTAAAAAGAAAAGTCCTTTTCTTCATCTTGTTTTCACTCTTGCTTTTCAGGTTCCTTTCCTAATCAAACTGGGAGAACAAGTAATATGCTCTCAACACTCTAATAAGAAACTAGTAAAAAAACGTAAAAAACTTCCTAGCTTGGGTGAAACCTCTTTGACTCCCTTCTACAAAGAAGCTTCTCTATATTAGCATAAGCTTATGCTGGAGACAGATATAACCAAAGTCACTGCAAAATATGAAAGAAGTAGCAAAGCTCAGCAACAAGCTGTTCCAAAGTATGTTTTCTGATTGTTTTACGAACAGTTTTATAGGTATTTGAAGAAACTGGACCCAGGGGAAAAATGACTAAAGAAATACTTTGCGGAAATTCCTTGCATTTCCAGTCCAGTCAAATACAATAAACATGCTCCCCTGAAATATATACACAAAATCTAGAGATAAGTCATTATGGATTTATCAATATCCAGAGAAGGAGAGGCTCTGTTTGTAAGAAAGAAAGAAAATTCCTCACCTGTGCAAAGGTGGTGAACGTAGATCATACTTGTGGTGCGCGTGTATGTGTGAGAGGCCTTAAATTTTTTGTCCAGTAATTGGTACTGAACAGGATATGTGCCCTTTACCCTTATACAGCTGGAAGAAAAATAAACAAAAGTAGTACCTTGTCCTAATAGCCATATCTTTCACAACAAATCCAACATCTCATTGGTAAAAGACATAAAAAATATGAAGGAAGAAAGTGGCTTGGGGACCCATGCGCACAAAACCAGAAGAACCAGAAACTGTGGAAGTTTGTAATCACTTTAAAACTTCAGATGGTTTGTTCATATTGATTCCAAGTGGATTCCCTAATGACAAATTAGCAATTTTTGACTGCTAGGAAAATGGCCACTGGAGTCCTCACTACAGATTCTAGAAGAGGTCTCCCCTAAATGTAACATCTAATCTGTCAGTCAGGTCGCAGAGTAATGTAATGCAAATGCAATACATCTAAGACAGGCTTAGAAAACAGTTTTAGCCTCAGTGGAGTGTGCTAAAATGCTAAAATAAGAGGAAGGTCCTGCTGGCTGACAGGATTTGTGAGAAAACTGTCCCAGGATTGAGACAAATTGTCTGGGGGAGATTTTTTTCAGTGTGCTATAAGCTGTCACAAAACGTGTCTATCCTGAATAATATATTATTGTGCAAAGCTCTTCAAACTGATGCCTGAGGGAGGTATCTGACATACAGTGGCATGGCCAGACCCATGGCTGAGCTGAAGGTTCTTCTTAGTGCCTTACTATGTAGGTATACCAGTTTGTCTGGAGGATCTTGAAGATGCTGCTGCACTCTGGGGTGTGGATAATCCTGCTGTGGCCCTCTAAACTATTGAGCAGTATTCTGTGAACAGAAGGTCCTCAATGTCTAAGGTGTGTGTTTAGCATCATAACACGTAAATAAATAAAGCTTAGGGAAAAATCCTGAGAAATTTTAAACTCACATTTAAAATAGCAGCTATTTTAGTTACTCTTGTATGAGGCTTTATTTTCATAAGATCACCCTGTAAGGAGAATCTGCCAAGAGAACTTATTTTCAGACAACTCGCCTTTTCTGAAGTGAAAGCAACAATAAATAGTTTTTGATGAAAAGGTGGTAAATAAACAGACTGTCACAGATTTGACAAAATTTGACTCATCAGGTCTTTGGGTTTCCAAAATAAACATGAATCAGACTTACAAAGAATATAATGCCTTTTAAACTTATGAGGACTATAGGCTAACATATCTGGTTTCAAAAGTTAAGTCTTGATTGTTTCAAGAACGTAAAGAACAAAAATTTTGAAAAGTAATTTGGGATGGGTTAAGACTTTACTTGAAAAAAAAAAACCCTGAAAATGGTTTACATTTAATTTTGTTGAAACAGCGTGATAATGACTTCCTAATTTGGGTTATTTTTTATATTTCAGTCAAGCATCTTTCATCAGTGATGCTCCCAACGCCAAGCCAGATGTAGTCCTTTGGGGTCAAGGTGAAAAATTTATCCCTGTTTCTTTGAAAGCATATCTAGACCATTTGATGGTGACTGGCCGTAAAGGTATTGAGGATCTGTTCACTATTCTTCTCTCAGGAATCATGGTTTTATGAGTAGCTTCAATAGCTGCATCCAGTTTTGATCTTTCTAAGAACTGATTGGATCAGGAGAATAAACAGAAAAATATTGAGGAAACTTTCTTTCCATGATAGCAGAAAGGTAGCTGGGAGTGATTCCAGGCTTGTGAACACTGCAAAAGAATTAAATGTATTTGTTGGATGGGAAGGGAGCTATACAGTGTCTCTCTCCAAGCCTACACATACTGGCCGTAAAGAAAAGCCTGGTCTCTTCTGACCTCACACAAAATGGGAATGGAAAGAAATGGGGAATGTTCTCTGAAGGAGATTCTGAGGAAGAATACATATCCATTAGGCCATCCCTTCATTGTCAAGAGGCAGCTTGTGAAAGGAGGTAATTTTAGCGTTGACTCTCTTGAAGGTTTGATGTTAGTATTCCAGCAAGAAAAAAAAAAAAAAAGAGCACTGCAGATCCCACTACCAACTCATAGCTGTTTGCTAAATATCAAGGGCTCTGGCACCAGACCTGAAAACATCTTCGTAATACTGATATCTCAGGCACTACAAGCAAATGTGCTAATAGGTTTGGTGCCAAAAAGTCAATGATAAAGGGAAAGAAATCATTATTATAAAGTCTGGGTGCTTAAACAACCCTTTGCAACTACACTCAGCATTCTAGCTGCCAGGAAGTCATGGGATTCACGTGTTCTGTCACTGCCTTTTGCCTCCCACTTGCAGAGGAGAGTTGGCTCGTGGTGTGACCCATACTTCAACAATATAGGTTGACTGCAGATCAAACATGTCCTCAGTTTATCCTCAAGGATCATGCCCAATTCTTCTAGGGCATGCCAATGGCAGCCCTCTTCCTAGGACTAGCACAGCTACTGAAACAGATTACATCTTTGTATGGTTTTCATTTTGATTCTTTGTGTCCACATTCAGAGCAACGAACATGCAGAGAGACTCTGCCAGGTCCTTCTTTCAGAGAGCTAACTGTACAGTGTAACACAAAATGCAGTTAAGCTGCAGAGCTCCTAAGGTCTTTCCCTCTGCTATGTTTTCTTCTTCCTGAAGTCTTCTGACTTGCTCTACAAAAGGTTAATCCCATCTCAACTGAAATACACAGAATCAAAGCTGTGATCCCAGAATGATAAAAAATAAAGAAGACTCTAATCCAACTAATTTTAATCATCAGCCTTTCTCACATTATTCCTCTGCTTTCTGGGTTTAGCTTTCCAGTTACACTCCCTTTGATGCAGGGTATCCTGCATCACCTGGCTTAGCACTTGTAATAAGACCCAGGATATAACCTCACAGGAGACTTGACTTCTGGCTAGAGAACCTCTGATCAGCTAGACTTCCTTCCCAAAGTGAAAGGAGTCAGTCTGTGCCCCAGTGCCCAAAAGTGAGCTCTTCAAGAACACCTTCCCATAGTCCTAATACCCAGTACAAGATGATGCAGTCTTAGATGATTTCCTGCTACTGGTGGTTTGAGGATGAGAAGCAGTCTTTCACTTTTCATAGGACAAGAAGAATAACCAAGTGAAATCCACAGCCTGAAGTGGATGGGAACATCAGGAAACAATCTCAGGAGAACAGCTCAGCATATCGTGCAAAGGAGGAGTAAAATGGCAAAAGCTGTTCTAGTAAACTTCCAGTTACTGGCATGCTATTGAGCAATAGTTTTGGTAACATGGTGTATATTCATACTTACATACAGACACAGATTCTCACATGTATGCACAAAAACATAAAGAAGTCCCTTAGATTTGGGACGTGATTTGCAGGTGGTGTTCAGAAAGGGATAAATATTGTGGGGCTCTCAGTTTATGAGGTTATTGCTGTTCTTCACAGCACCCTCAACAGCAACTTAGAGCCAAATCTATTTAAAAACAGTAAAAGCAGAGAAGTGAAGTTGCCTTTGGTTGTGCTTTTTTTCTCTTTCCCGTTGTAGCTTCCTCTTTCTCTTCACCAGCTCAGCACTGCTAGCAGCTTTTTATAAACCACGATTCCTACTGCTGTCAGCTTGTTTGGAAACTACATGGTGAGCTCAGTCCCGCAGCTACTCCTGTGGGCTTCTGTTTAATTGCAGACTGAATTTGTTTTAAATTCTGTACCCATCACCATAATTTTCATTCCAAAACACTCAGAGAGCTCAACATATTCAAAAATATTCAATACAAAGCAGAATTTTGCACTAAAGGTATGTAGTTATGTAGCACAAACTAGAAGTGGAACTGCATTCCCATAAATAAGTAGTAAAGAACTTTTGCACAATGCATATGGGAGTGATGGCCTCTGGAAGGTTAAACCATGGCAGGGTGGTCAGTAATGCTGGGTTATTCTAGGTTGACAGTAATCTGCACTGAGCACGCAAAATGATATCATGACCAGAACAATAGCTGTGAAGCAAAAAGCAATATTGAGAAGATCTTCATTTGTAGAGGAATCTTCTACAGTACCTCAGACATCTTTAACACCAGAGACAGGATGGATGGGTGAATAGAGTGCTGTCCAGAAAGATTATGATTACATGAATGATTAGGAATAAAATAGGGAAAAAGCTTCATGTAGCCATAGCATAAAAGAGAGATTACTAGGAATGCAGGCAGAAGCAACAACGGGGAGGAGCAGGAGTGGGACTGAGGAAACGGTGTGGGCTGGGATAGTGAGATAAACAGCACCAGCACTCCTGAAGTCTTTGTCCTCTGTCTGCTGCTCCAAATGCAAACTTTGCCATTGGTATGGTGGGGAAACTAACTTGGGCCAGCTGAGTTATATTTCTTCTCACCACAGCAGAAGTTCTACAGCCAATTAGAGATTGGGGGATGATGGCAAGATCTTGGCTGGAGGCAAGTGGTACTCAGAAGAAAAGCTATACATAGAAAATAAAATTGGAGGTTTCTCTAGGTCACAGAGTTCAAAAACTTTTTCACTTGCAGATCTCTAAAATGCTTCCATGTAGGTGCAAACATACCTGCAATTTACATAGTTTAAGCCCACTGATAACAGGGTTACTTTTTGTTATTTTTCTCAGATCCCTCAGAAATACTCCATGGACTTGCACAGGCCTACAAACCATGAGTTGAAAAATCACGAAATCATGACCAGAAAATATAGATCTAAACATAGTACTTGTACTAGTCAACCTAAATGTAATTACTGTATTACTGAATTAAATGAAAACGACAACATTGGTAATAGCATGCTGCAACTGTAAACTATGTTAAATTTAGTCACTGTTTAAAATACACAATCCAGTACTTGAATTAAATTTTAAATAAACAGTTAAGGTGAGGTCTGTGACTGAAGAGACAAAAAACCTGAATAAGCCCAGGGGCAGAGGAGTGGGGGAAGAAAGTGACTGCAGAAGAGTTAAAGCTCCACTTATCAGCAGAGCATGTTATCAACAGCTTTACCTATATTTGCCTATGCTGTACGTAACTGCATGTAATATTCCTAATAGAACTGTACCTATCTCAGCCCGTTGTGTTATCAGTCACAATGGGTCACAACAGTTACTAACAAGACCCCCCTCAACAGACAAAGCCATTGGGAAAGTCTGTCCCCTTCTCAGCTGGCAGGAATCCCGCAATCTGGGGACAGAGTCAGCTAAGTTATAAATACTCAGCTGTGGCTCTGTTTTGGTGTCTACTCCTCTGTCTCCTACCATCTCCTACTCAGAAAAGAACCATTTCCCTTTTCTTAATGACCACTGAAATCATTTAGGGAATTTCCAGCACACGGTGTACAGATTCTGATTCACTTTAACCCCAGAAAATGTTTAACTCCTTCTGGGAATTATTGTGAATTGATCCAGTCCTACAAACTAAGATACACTAAGTTCCTCTTTCCCTTTTTCTCTTTCAGCCATATACAAGCACTTACCATCCAAAGCATGCTGCTTCTCTGCACCCCTCTGTCACTGCAATGAAATCTTAATCATGAGACCTTAGGCTCTCCACCCTGTTAATTGAGTCAGATTTGTGGCGGTCTCTTCTCCTAAAACGGGAAGATAATTTCATTTTTCTCATTTTCTGAGATACATATATACATCTTAACTTACTCTTCTGTAACATTCTTTAAAATATTTCACAGCTACCACTAATATACCGTGATCAAAACAAAATGTCTCTGTTTTCCTTCCCTTCTACCTCCTTCTTTTAGCAAAGCTATTCTTCTTACTCTCACTGTCACTTGGGTGTTGTCTCTGACACTATGCCAATCTACACAAGCAGGCTTTATCAAGGATGTGCAGCTTCCTCTTGCAGGACACCTGTAAGATCAAATTTTTTCACTTTCCTTTCATTGCCTAAACTCTCATCCACCAATGGCCTCAACTATGGCAGTCTCCTTCTCTCTGGCCTTCCTTGCTTCAGACTCCCTTTTCCCTTACTCTCCTTTCTCCAGAGTAAGGGAGGATGAAAATACTGTTCAAATGCTCTCTTTTCTATTTCTCTACTGCATTCCTCTTAATTACCACATCAAAAACAAATTTAGAAGTCCTTTTAAGACCCTTCACACAACTGGTCTTCCCCAGTCTTTGTTTGTTTAATGTATAATATAATACAATAATGCAATTGTTTAATGTTTGTTGTAATACTTCTGGCACAGCAAGAAGAAAAGTTAAATACAATTCAGTACAGTCAAATACTGGACTGTAGGTACAGAAAATTGCTTGTATTAAAAAAAAGATTACAAAATTAGAAAAATTAGAAGACGAATAACCACAGTCATGAGAACAACAGGAGGGAGGAAATAAAGTATCAACCCATATATTGTTAGCAGAACAACTTTACAGAAAACATAGTACCAAAATACAGAGCAAAACAACTGCAACCAAGCAAAAAATTATCAACTCCTTCAATGGGCCTGCAGTCTTTACATGGCTGATGTAGCATTTGTCAAAGCAGTAAGCAAACTGTGCATCTAAAAAAATGAAGAGCTTAAGATGGAGCTACTTATCTCTAGACTGTTAATTTTTTCTACCAGAAGATTAGTGAAAGATGTCAGCTTATTTCAAGGCACCTGAAAAAACCTATAGGCAAGAAAGCAAAAATGAACACTAAAGAATCTAACTGCCTGTGACTTATATAGCAAAGATGGTCTAAGGTTACAAAAGAATGAAATGTAATTAATTCAAACACAGTTTTCCTTATCAGGAACTACTTCTGTAAGAAAAAAGTTTCTATACATAATGTACTATGGAGTGTCTCACACACACCTGTCCTAGTTGTACACAAAAAGCTGTGACATGAGGCTTGCATGCATGCGTCACCTCTTATACAGCCAAATGTCTACCGTGAGGATGTATAACGAGCACTGGCTTCTAGTACTTCAGTTCCTCTGTTTATACAAAATTCCAGACCCAAAGTCTTTGTGAAAGTGGTGGCAGAGAAAAAGGAAGCACAGTTATAAACTCACCAGTTACCTGAAGGCATGTTTATTTGTGAATAGCGTTTTTCTCTTTAGAATTCTGAGAGATTACTAAGAGATATAATCCTAGTAAGATGCAATTCTGGAAAGTATTATTTCCATTAGAAGAGCAAGACTTCTTCCTAGATACTGCTGCACTCTCAAGAAAGAACTGCTGCCTAAATATCCAAATCAAACTCCATAAAGCAGAGATTTTTCTGACACAGCTTGGTAGAGGTCACTATGGACCCGAGGAAAGAATTCTCTCTAACGGTGGGTGTAGATTAGCAATTTAGTTCAGATCATAAGTGAACTTCTAAAATTAATCTCCTGATCCTCACCACTTGCTGTACTTCAATTTGCACCACATATTTGAGTGCATAAACTGGATTCTTTTCAGATGAAACTGAAGATGTGGTTCAGGACTCCAGCTGCAAATGGGAATTCAGTCCATGGCATCACAGTAGAGCCCGTCTGAGTGACAGCCCCCAAAGGAAATACAGGGTCATTGTTGAGCCTTCAGCAACAACTTTTTTCTCTACAGATATGCTGTTATTGAGCCATATCTCAGATGCACCTCATCCTTATAGTTTAATTTTAAGTATTAAAGTATCTGATTTTGGGAGGGGAAACCTCAATTGGACAGTAGGTTCAAGGCATGACTCTATGAAGGGATGTTAGGCAATACTGCTTGCATCTTACTGGTGCTACAGACTGTACGTAGTATGTAGGCTGGATGTAGACTTCAAGAGTAGACAGTATTAGAGTACTCTTTCATATTAGTTGTTAGAAATGATACAAAAGTTTTGAGAGATTGGATGACTATAAATGAGCAGGAATGTGTAAATTCAAAATCTGTTGCCTGCAGAATGCAGAAGATCATTAAAAACTGACATAAAATCTTAGAGCTATTTGAGCACACCTTAAAGCCAAAACAAGCTTTTCCAAATACAGTAAATAATAAAATGTAGCTGAGATGTGAACAGATCTTGAAGCCATATAAATTGCCAAAGGGATATTTTTTTTTCTTTGCTGAATTCTGCTTTATGAACAGTTTAAAAGTTACTAATAAAATGAGAGGTTAAGTGCTTTTCATTTCTGTAAGTGATTGCATATCATAATGGTTCTTAAAAAGTCCGTGAGGCTTTCTGGATTAGTACTGATTCAAATTACTCCTCTTCCTCCCAGTGAAAATGGTTATCTTCATTCTGGTATGGATTTAGTGTAGTCTATGCTTGAAAATTTTTGCCAATATAGTGAAGTTAGTTAGGACTGTGATATTTTAATGACATTTTAATGACATTTCCCACTGGCAAAAGCCTTTGTACGTGCCATTACTTAAAACTCAGGAACTCATGAAAGCTGGACTGTCAAAAGCACTTTTTTGCTACTAGGAACTGCATCAACTCTAGGAGGGAATGCCCACATAGCGAGGAAAAGTCTTTGTTCAAATGTAGCCACGGTAATAAACCTGTGGGTATCACTAAGGAACATCAGTAAGTGATAACCTATCACAGGGGAAAAGGGAGCACATATTTCAGTGGAGTCTACATTCAGACTGTTAAGGATCCTAAGGTGAAGCTCCACATGAGAGAAAGTGCTAACAAACTCTTCTCAGCCAGTAACTTGCAGCAGCCATTCTGGCTCCTACTCTCTCATTATGGAAAAATGCAACAAAGATACTTCAACTCATGTCTTCAACTCATGTCTTCAACTCAGTAGCAGTATATGTAATGAAGAGTTAAATGCAGAGGATTGTGCTGTAGAGGTCCAGACCCCACAGGTTCCACAGTCAGAGTTAAGAGAAGAGAGCAGACACACCCCCCTCCCCCCCACACCCCGTGTCATCTGAATGGATATTTAATGTTAAAGGGTGGTATACAAGATCCACAAGCCATATTACCTCTAGATAAAACAAGTCTAATGGATAACATAGCTCTGGGAAGAATACAGAACATACAAGGGAATTCCTTTCTTAGAGGTCTTGTCTTGCTCTTACAGGAAAGCTCAGTAGGAGAATCTATGTAAACGCTTGTTTCTGATTAAAAGACTTCAGGATGAGTGATGTTGTATGCGGTTTTAGTAGGGAGAAAAATTACCTTCCAAGCACCAAACAAGGTTTGAGGTAACGGGACCTCCCTGTGATGTGGCTTCGAGTTGAAACCATTTTGCTTTGGTAGCTTGTGGTTAGAAATAGCTTGAAGAATAAATGGGTAGAGGTAGGGGAAGAACTGTTTCAAAAACCTGCATGCAGTGAGGTGATGCTTAGAGGGAAAATCTCTCAGATTAATATGAATGTTAAATGTTTTCAGAAATAATATTTCAGAAACTTAATCTTTCAACTCAGCAGGTTTTTCTCTAGTTCTCCAAATTCCCAACGTGGAGAAGGATCCCTACCCTACTTCAAAAGCCTTTTTGAAGGTCAGATTACCCTCTGTAAGTAGCCATTCACATCATACGCCTCTGGAAATTGGTTCTCTGCTATTCAATTGTTTGGTAACTTCATCTGTTTTCTGCATGTAAGTCATCCAATAAGGTACTGCAAGGATCTGGGCCAAAAGTATCGTCTCCAGTAGGCCTTCCTTTAGGAATGAGAAGATTCTGTGATTACATAGAATAAAACACCAGTTATATGCAACAGTGAGAAAGTAATCTATGTTGAATTTTAGCCAGACTGTTACTAGGGATGTTCCTATACAAATACGATAGCATAAACAGCATTTTATTTCACTTTTGGCATTTCCATTTATGGAGATACTTTCCTTCCTAAGAAGCTTATTCAGCTTCTGGACTTTCTGCTGGTCCTCAACCTTTATGGCACACTATTTGGTTCTAATTCATCATACAGAGAATCAATTTCATTATTTATATTGATAACCTTGGTGCACTTATGATTACGCCTATGTTAAACATGGTTGATAATGTTGATAATCTGGCATTCCCTGAGTGCAGTAAGGCTGGTGCAAAATATCTACCCTTATTAGGTAATTTCCTGTGCTAAGAGACAGCACAGAAATATCCTCCAGCACATGAAATATACTTGCATTCCACTTTAATAGAAGCCCCTCTGTGTAAAACACTACATTTTTAAACCTTCCAGTAGCTGCTTAAGATATCTTTCAGTGTATGATGAATCAGATAACATATCTGCTTTGCTCTGAATAGGCTTTTTAATAGACACACAATTTCCACAATTACTTTTATCACCTATTATCCAATTACCCACTTTAAGATTTGTATATGCTATTGTTCACTCCCTTCTCCTCTGTTTGCACTGAATTTTATCATCAGGACTGTACTTTGCTTCTCTCCTTTTCCCCCAGGTGGTTCTGATCACTTCCAGGCTGGTATCCAAGGGGAAACTTGAGAACCATCTCAGAGACTGAAGTGGACTGTTCAGCGGCCTGCTTATTTCTAGGTTAAAGTCAAGAATTCACGGTACTAATAAAATAAGAACGAAATGCTTATGTACCAACTGATGCTGGTGAAATTCAGTTTGGGGCTTCAAGAGTTAAGCTCCCATCATGTTCTTGATCTTATCCCACTGCTAATATGGTTTGCTTGTTGAGTTCCTTAGGGTGCGGAATGAGAGGAACTTGCGAGTGGCCTCTGGTTTTACCAGTGTACAAGGGAGGAAGTCTGTAGTGGCTGAAATTCCCCCTCACACATAGACCCAGGTGAGTGGTGAACGGGCTACTTTCAAAAGCAGAACCTGTGGCACATGGGCATAGATTGAAAGGGAACAACCCAGACAAAGAAACTTCACTTTTCCAAGGCATTAGTAACTAACTGCAAAGCAAGAAGGCATTTTGCAGAATGGGAACGTTCTCCCCCGGTAGCCGGGCCCCACCCTGCACACCCTGCCCCGTGGCCCACTCACCCCTGCCCCTGCCTGAACCTCAGTACGACGGGCATTTGTTCAGTGCAGCCAAAGGCAAGTAAAACGGTGGAACAGAGAGGGGAGAACACCGCGTGAGAAGAGCTGAAGCAAAATGTCTACAAGAAATTTCAGCGCCTGACTGTTTTGATACAAGTCTGCAAATCTTGTTTTCTACTCACTGCTAAAGGCACTCAGTATCCGAGAGAAGTCGTCATTGCACGGGACATGTAGGACTGTCTCCTCTTCCCCACTCGCTTTCTCCTTGCAGAAGCTAGAAAAGAAAAGAAATCATAAGAAACAAATAAGAGGACTAAGTGTCTTTCACTGAATCATTTTGTTCTATTGCAAAGTTTATGAAGAAAGTCCATGGGCTTAACTTCAGTGGTTTGTAGAAACACAAGACTGTCTATTTGAAACTGCATAGTATTTTTTTTCCTTTCTGCAAAGTGTTGCCACCTAATTCCAACACAAGACTATTATTAAAGCAAGTCTATGCCACTGCACTGTCCTCACAGGAGTTGTCAGGACTGTGCCTCTATGATACATCATTAAACCAGAGAGCAGCACCATCGTTATGGTTCATCTACAGTGGGAAGCACATAGTCTTCCACAGAGCACTGCACCCATATGCTTGTTTATTGGTAGCAGGCCCAGGCTCTGGGTTGCTGATTATACAGTAAGCACCTGCCCATGGCAGATCTGGCTCAGGGCAGACTTCCTGTTACAGTGCCGCAGCTCCCTGAAATGAGATTTATGCAAACTGGCTAAAAGCTGTGATGTCACAGCGCAGTGATAGACCCAAGGGCTATCTCCCTTCTACAGACATTTGATAAAATCAGGAACTTCACATACAACTCGGGAAGAAGTTCACCTCAGAACCTATTAGGGCAAACTATGAAAACTTGTTAGGGTCCTTCTGCTATCCTGAGATCCATCACTGCAAAGGGACTCCACGGAGTCCGAGGATCTCACTTTTTTCTTTATTTTTTCTTTTTTTTTCCTTTTTTTCTTTTTTTTTCTTTTTTTTTTTCTTTTTTTTTTTTTTTTTTTTCCTTTTTTTTTTTTTGTTTCATGTGATTTTTTAAGTCAGTTATTCTGGATGTTTGAAAACTGAATTAAGAAAAATTCACTCAGAAGTTGGCTGAATGTTGCAAGCTTGCAAAATGGAAGGATTTCCCCTCATTCCCCCTGTGAGTATATGAAGTTTATTCCTAATATGGATCATTGGGCTCAGTAGCAAAAGGCAAAGTAAACCAGGTTTTATTATTTGAGAATATCTCTGGTTTGGTCTGTATTTGTAATGCCAGGAAGTTGAGCTTAGGTCAATATATAAAGCTAGTGACAACATTGCAATGAATGGGAAATTAACATTTCCTCCCTAAACTTGTATCTGATTTTGATCTCCATTTGTTTTCACAGATTAAACGTATGGTATTTTTGTACAGTATGTGTATAGCAAGTCAGTAAATTTTTTTCTTCAGTGCCGGCTTTGTGATACAAGGCCGAGTCTTTCTTCAGGTTGTAATTCTTAATAATCTGGAGTCCCTGACATGGTTTATGTATTTAACTATCTGCCAATCTATGAGAAAAGACTTGCTGAACGCTGATTTTATGTACTGCAGCTTTTAGGACTCTGTGCTCTTTGCAATGATGACATTTTAGTTTCTAACTTCAGTTTCTCTTGAGCTGAATTCTCTTGAATTCACTTGCTATGAAAAAGTGGTTGGTGAATGAGGGAAAAAACCCACAGCCCTTAACTGGGTCTTTCAATGTTTAAGACACAAATTTTTCCGTATGCTTATGAGGCTGTTTCTATCCTTTCTTTAACTCTGAAGCATTGTTACACTGCTGTAATTTATCGTATGGTGACTTCGGAAATTATTATTTATGAAGAACGTAATGTCACTAGCCTGTTGTTCAGAAACAAAACTTAATGGGAAACTTCCAAGCCGAATGGGTAAGAGAGGCCCTAACTAGATTTTAAGTTTGTAGAAGCTGAAGACATGTCAGATAAGGTGTTTTACTTAGCTTTTTATGTGGTAGTTGACTTATGGTTATTGCTATATGTGTTCAGAAAACAGAAAGAGACAATGCAAATCCATGAGTCCTTTCAACAAAACTTGTATCAAGATTTCTTTTCACTTTTCCCATCTAAGGAAGACTAAAGACATATTTCCTTATCTTCCACCCAGAAAGATGGCCCTTTGAATTCTTTTCATGTTTAGTATCCACATTGACTGAAAAAATACGTCTTCTTTTCAGGAGACCCTTTATTCTAGTAGTTCATCCTCAGTGTCCCTGAAATCCCCTATCTACCCAAAGGGTGAGAAGACCCTAAAAATCTTTTTTCCTTTTTTTTTTCTTAAATATACCAAGTTGCCTAGTGGATCTACTGTAAATCCGTCAGGACAGAAATCTGAAAAGAAACTGAGAAAATTAAAAAATTACACAGAGATTTCTCAATAAATTACTTGTTGGGCTTAAAAAATATAATCTAAAAGAAACCCAAACCTTGTTCACAACTACCCAAGTAAGCAGCATCTCCATTAAAAAAAAATATTACAAATTGTTAATTTTCTGTCCACTCATTCACTCATAGCCAAGCTTCCTGGACTCTTTTTTTCAGTATTGAATTCCAGTGCATACATTGAATAATTGGAGTGAAAATCTAACACAGTCTGGCCCATATTCTATTTGTGTTGCAGTTAATACTCTCTCTGAACTCTGCTCAGATTAATGATACAACAGGCAGTGAAAACACAATTATGTCTTACAGGAGCACTTGACAGGGCAATTTGGTTTTTATTTTTGTGATTAAAATATCCAAAAATTAATAATTTTGTATTCTGTACTTGCAAAATTATTTTAAGTGCACTTTGAGCACTGCCAGTTAGAGCCCCACATGGCATCATTATAAATGTCTGTGCCTCCTGGGACTTTTTCAGAGGGGAGACATAAGCCTGTTTGTAGACAGGGGTTTCTTGTAAAGCAATACTTCCCTCCTCTGCCCCTCCCCTTTCAGTTGAGGGTGGGTCAGTAACTGCCTTCCTCTTGACTACGCTAGGAAACTCTTACCCTTCATTTGGAAAACGCTGCTCAAATGGTTTAGGAGTACTGCATCTTTGAAGATTAGGAATTTTGTATGGAAGAGTTCTGCAAACTGGGCCCATGTATTCCAGTGCATGATAGAATCTATTTGTGCTACGGGGTGAAAAATTACTAAGTCAAACACCTTTGCCTAAAGAGGGCCCCAGTTATATGTGGGTCCCTAAGTAGCCACCTGTAGAAATCACAGCTTTGAATGGAAGTATATTTGTATGAGAGCGAAATGCCCCACAGAAGCGCTCTGTTCCACATAACTGCATTGCCAGCACAGGCCAGTGAGTGTGGTCCGGTGAGTGATCATCGAATCATAGAATCATAGAATGGTTTGGGTTGGAAGGGACCTTAAACATCATCTAGTTCCCACCCCCCTGCCATGGGCAGGGACACATTCCACTAGACCAGGTTACTCAAAGCCCCATCCAGTCTGGCCTTGAACACTTCCAGGGATGGGGCCTCCACAACTTCTCTGGGCAACCTGTTCCAGTGTCTCACCACCCTAAGAGTAAATAGCTTTACTCATCTTTTCTAAAACAGTTATGCTGTAATTTTTTTCCAAGGAAATACCATTAATTTTGGCCTTAAAACTTGTCTCAGCAGCACATCATTGGAAACTGTGGAGTATTTCTGAATCACATGCCAGTGAATAGTTATGTCAGGACAACAAAACAAGATCAGCATTTAGTGAATTTACAATTACCTGCAATCATCTGACGAAGTCTTGGTGAATAACAAATTTCAGATTGCTATTCAGTTGAGTCCCCTGTATCTCTCTTAACCAATGCCAACCAAGCTTTCTTCAAGTAGTTTTGTGGCTTTTTTCCTTGATTATCAGGGCAAAGAAGGAAGATGGAGGCAACTCTCCATTTATCAAAGTCAGTGACAGATAATGTATTGTTTGTTGCTTGAGGTTGGAATATGGTTTTAGATAGTGTACTGCACCTTATGGCATGTAGGAAAGGAAATATCTACTTCAGACCACAGCTATGAGTTGCTAATAAAGCTTTCTGTCGCTCTTTTACATTAAAACAATTTATAGAACAAATGGCTATTGACATCAGTTAAATATTAATTGTAAGCCATTCTTTGCTTTTTGTCAGGGGAAATAAAACAGTTCAGTGTCATGGAAGCGCTATTAGTAAGTAAGATGATGAAATGGGCGCGTGGGTGGGGAGGTTCCAGAGAAGGACATGGCAAGTGGGTAAAGATTGATGCAAGAGGCAACAGCAGCACATGGTGAAATCTCTTCTCTCTAACTAGAGAAAAAGCTTCTAATAAAACTTAAAAAAACCCAGAGAGATTAAAAACAGGTTCTTGGAAATAGTTTCTCCAATGTATAGAGGAAAATATCCCACCTCCCCATAGGATAAAGATAATCAGAAAGAATCCATGCTGTCTTGTCTCCTTTGACCACCATCTTACTAAGTTTATGATACATAAACTTTTGAATATTTAATATAAGTCTTCCCATATTAGTTACTATACCCTTGAGGATCAGACACCAAGATGGATGGCGGTGCCAGTTCAAGTCCTTTGTAGGGGTGGATTGGTCCAGGTTGCATGACTTAATAAGGATATACACATAAATATTTTATCAAACAGATCACTGAGCAGAAAACAAATTCAAGAAAGAAAATTCCCACAATCCATAACGAAGAGATTTCAAGTCCCAGAGTTTCAAAACAGATTATGTAAAAAACCAATGATCTATGTAAAAGCAGACTGTTTTTTAGATGTTGAGTATCTGCAACTCACTCTGCAGTCAGCCAGATCCATAAATACTAAGGGAATCACTTTTTAAGAGTCTATTTAACATGCCTTCCTTTAGATCTGTTCATTGAATACACATCTGAACTTGTAAAACAAGCTTTTGAATGGTAGAAATAATTCATTTTCAGCTCTCAGACTGTGAGACACGATTGCCTGTTACAGTATATTGAACTGAAATGGGGGAGTTTGGAAAATCTTAGGGAAGAAGAGACAACAAAGGAAGAACAAAACTAGGAAAAGTCAAATATTCTTTCCCGTGCCTAAAATTGGTATTCTTCATCTTTTGGACTGATGCTTGGCCTTCTGCCAAACTATACTTCTGTAAAGATATGAGTGATAGAGCTTTTCTTGTAGCAGTGGAAATTTTATACATAGCAAATTAAGCCTAGATTGACAGGACACTGACTTCTTTGGAAATTTGTTTATTTTTGGCTAAATATTTATCAGAGCTACAACTTTTGATGCATTTAGATATGGAAAGTTTTTATAATTTCAGTCAGTTTCTAGTATTTTAGTTGAAGGGAAACAAAGATTTTTCTTTGAAATTATATACATTTATATGACTTTTTTAACCTCCATTTCTCCCAACTAGTATGATGTGCATTTTCCATTTGGATGTTGAGGTCTCTCCTGTCACAGAATATGAATGCTTTCCCTTGAGTTATGACAAATTAACAATTCTGAATATGAAGGCAAAAACTTCATACATTCTTCAGGTTGACATGATTTAACAGGAAGCATGTATTTATGGAAAGGAAATGGGGGAGTGGGTGAATTAATCTGCAAAGATAATGAAAAATAGAAATTCCGTTCAGAACTTCATCCTGAAGAATGCAAAACACAGTCTCATTACTTTTTCTTGTCAGAGATCAGAGTAAATTACAGGTCTAAGGAATGGGACTGAGTGAATTCATATAACCAGTCATGGTTAGAGAGAACACAAAGAAAATGTGTAGGGGAAAACCAGAAGTATCAGAGATAATCCAGGCTGTACTGTCTCCTTTGAACACCCCTCTGAAATCTGAAAAATGGGTTATACTTCCCATTAAATCTCTGTGTAAATGGAGGGCAATTCTATCAGAATCATATTGATTTGGAAAGGGAGACTGCACCTATGTCCTCTGGAGACCAGAAATTATTCCCTTTACTGGTATCCCTGCTGTGGCTACAATTAAATGATGATTTTCTCCTTTTGCTTAGCCTTTCCCTTAGATTGTCTTTATTGTGGGTTATCATTTTCTCAAGATTTCCCCAAAACAATTATGTACCATCACAGATTATATTGGGAGCTGACAGCCAGGCAGTAGATTTGCTCCTGAGGCTTTGAATAGTCCATAGCTGTGATGCCCAGTTAGTGTGTATTCTGGAAGTCATGACGTTTTAGGCAATCTTACCAGTCCATTTTAATATGATACACTAATACAGCATGCAGCTGCTCTTAAGGATCTAACAAGGTCCAAAGCAATTTCTAAAAGTATTTTCTATTAGTTCATGTTCTAACATCTTAATCCTATGGGAATAAGTCCCTCTTTCTTGATCTAATTTCTTCAATGTCACCATAGAATTCACATCCCTAGAAAAGGACAATCTTTAAAACCCAAAATTCCAACAGAATGAACTGAGGGAGTTAACTAGAAGAATTAAAGAGTAGAGATAAAGAGCAGTGGTAACTCTGATGTAGTATGCATCAAAAAAAACCCTTTCCTTTTGCCAGCTGCTTATCTACCACTTCCATCTGGATTTTAATGGCAGCTGCTGCCTTAGGTTTCATGTTCTTGAGCAGTCTAAAGGAGAAAGAAAAAGAGAAGCTTGCCTGCATTCTGGCATGCTGTCACCACAGCCTAAGCTTACAAAATGCTGGTGTTCCAAAAATGAGACAGATTTATGGAGGGAGATAAGGATTTGGGACATACAGATAGGCATATGAACATATAAACATATGAACATAAACATATGTCCATCGTGTAAGTTATCATGTTTTAAATATTTGTCCTTTTCTTTAAAGTTAGTTATGCTAACATCATTAACAGAAGAAAAATGTTTCTTTTAGTACCTCCTAGAAATAATTTCCTTTCAGAAAAAACAACAAGAAGGTGTTTGAGCTCTACATTGCTGCTGACACCATAAGAATTTTTTCAGATTGGAAGAAAGTATTGTAATGAACTTAACTGGACAAAAGTTTAGCAAAGCCCTGTGAAGGATATTGGCCTGCTCTAACTCTTCTTTCTGGAAAAAGACAAAACCAAATGTTAAACAAAGTGAGTTATGCACAACTAATAATAAACAGACTACTTCTTTTGAAACACTGTAAGATGTTAAACAGTATTAACATTGGAGTACTAGGAGAGGGGAGGAAGACAAGTGGAAAAGTTGCCCTATGTCACCTTGTTTGAAGAATACAGAGAGGACATTAATTATCCAGCTAAGCATCCAATAGGTCACAACTCAATATCTGCCCCACATTTGGACTTATAAAGTCTTCTCTGTGCATACCTAACAGCCCTGTGCAGCTGATTTGAACCAGCAAACATTTACAGTTCATCTTGGACAAAAACTGAGAAAGAAAATGTTTTTATGCACTCTGTCAATGTCATTACCCTCCTACAAACTGCCACCATTTAGTGAGACCTCCTAGAAACACTCAGAATAACATGCTTAGGCAAGACAAATTTCTGTTTTCTCTTTTGTGCACCAGAGGAATAATAATAATTATAATAATAAATCTCTGTCACTATGAAAGAAAAGGTTTTCCTGCTGTGCTGGTGTGATAGCATCTTGGCTTGGGCCTGATGTCCAAGATAGCTCTCTAAGTAGTATCTGCAGAAGCTTGGAGGGCGGGATATCAAGAATTTGTGTAATACCACAGGATAAGTTCTGCTACACAGACTGGGTCTAAGGAGATGGATTAATTTTTTTTTTTTTTTTTTTTTTGCAAACCAGTGTTTGGTGTCAAGCATTTTATTCCTGCTGATTCAATAGGAATTTGAAGCCTCCCCCTTCTTTCCCTCGGCAATATAAAATATATTGGCATCTCCCCTTCACTAACTATATGAATAATTTTGAAGAGATTTGTGTAAGCTTACAGTTCTAAAAATTCCTCTTCTCTTTACAGCCCTCTGAAGATATGGTACCCTATGAGTCAGACCTCTACCGACAGCCCCATGACTATTACCAATATCTCAACAGTGATGGAGACAGTCATGGTGGTAAGTTAAAATATATGTCCTTGGAGCATAAAGTCTCATGGGATACCACAGGAAAGAGATTTAGGACATTCAGGAAAAGAACAAACATGTTGCTGTGATCTATAATGTATAGGCACATACCTTCAAATCAGAACCCAACAATATCTTATTCTTCTTAATGGCACTGTTCCAACCCAGCAACTGCAACACGGTTTCTCTGAAAGAGAATTTTAGAAAGCACTGAATGATGCAAGGAGCTTCCAGGACATTTAGTATATTGCCAGGAAGGTGGGATCTCATGATCTCTACCCTTCATTATCTTCACTGTGTTTTCTCTTTACTCTGCAGATCAAAAGCACCCTGCTTGTTTCAGAACTTTTGAGGACATGGATTTGCGATAATGTATTTCTCTTCTTGTGTTCTCATCTCCAATTCCTGTTTGACTTAGGTCCTAAATACTTTATTTGTGCCTTCATTTTAATTATGTTTCTTTGGTATTTGGCCTTTTTCGACTCCACGTTTTTCTCTCTTCTTTTGATCTCTTTTGCATGCTGCCACACCTAGCTTTAACTTTCACTCTTCCTTGTACACCCAAGTACTTCCTCGTAGCTCTTTGTACGTAAACCTAGCTCAATATAAAAATACTGTATGATTATTTATTGCTTCAGTTTATGTGTGTGATGTCAAAGCTTTGGTGTCTTTCTATTTTCATGTCGCCTGGGCACTGGACCCTAAATGCAGAGGGGAGAGTCTTGCTTTGTGAATTTTGTCTCCTGTGCAGTACAATGGTCCAGCAACACCACCCTGGAAATATCAGAGTCAATATTGACTCAGGAAGGAAAAGCACCGTTCTACTGTATCACTTGTGGCAGTCCCTTCAGATCCTGGAGTTTCCCTAAAAGACTCCCACTGATATAGCAACTAGACCCATCACTGCTTAATTTAAGACATCTAACAACTTCACATAGCACTGTTTTATCTGTGGCAACAGAAGCTACCTTAAGGCACAGCACATTACAGAATAGGATTGTTCTGGGCATTTAACTGAAAAGGAGTCCTACCTAAATTTGTTCTCTACATTGTATTCAAGAAACACCTATACTATTTTTAACACCTGGAGACAAAGAATTAATTCAGTTTTTATAAGTTATCTCATGGCATCTGCCAAGTTGTATTAATCAAACCCAGCAAATTCCACATGGAAATTCAGGGTTTTTACATTATAACCTGTACCTGTTTACACACCCATAAAATGAGGATAACATTTATTATCTCAAAAGGCAATTGTGGCAGTTAAACAATAAATATAAAAGATGCCATGTAGGAAAATGCACTGGGAAATAACTTTTCTGTCATTAAATCTAGGCTACCTCAAGCAACAACATCTCTTTATCTTTCATAATCTTATCATCCCATCTGGTTTACTGCCCATTTTTCTGTTGGAAGGCTGTTCCTAAGCTACACTGCTCAGCTCATTAAATTTTTTTACTCATCATAATGAACGCAACAAAAACTCAAAAGTCACCTATGTGGGTTATGGCCTGTTAGGCCTGTATGTATGGCCTGTACTTAAACACCAACTTTGAACAGAAATTTGTCCCTTCCTAACCCTGTGTTGCACTTGTCCTAAAGACCTCCCAAAACCATTTTTTAATGTTTTACCTCCTATGGTAAGTGGTTATGGAAGAGGCAACTTAATCCCAGCCTGCACATTTCAATCAAATTTTTCTTTATGAAAGCACCTGGAATGTAGTTGGTTCTGTCTAAATACCTAATACGCCCTGTGCTTTCCTGAATTGCTCAGAGTCCAAAAGAGCAGTGAATAACCAAAGAATACAAAGGGGAATGAAAAACACAAATTAACAGATTTTGCTTTTTTCTGATAAACATTGACAAACCTAACTTTGGCTTTTGTTTTGTTAAGATGACAAAACTAGTGGGTCTTGATAAGAGCCGTGGTGAAGGGCAGGAAAGGGACGTCACAAACTACTTTAAGAAATATGTACTAAGTGTTCAGAACAATGTGGATAAAAGCACAATGATTGAAAAATGACAGGGAAAATGAGTAAATAAGGTGCTGCAGCGATAGCAGTGAAGTGAAAGAGCTGAGAACATGATTCATAAGAAAAAAGAAGAAATAAGTAGGCAGAATTGTAAGAGAGGAGTTCAACTTGGGGTACAGTGAGATCACTGGCAATATATAAAAAATAATTTTGCAGGTCTACTCAATAACACTATGGACCTCAAAGAAAAGCTACCAGATAAAGTAAATAGATACTACAAAACAGAATAATACTTCTGACTTTGCTGATAAGGGACTGCTAAAGAAATAGAAAGTCTTGCTCAAGTGTCAGACTACGTCTGTCTCATTGCTAGTAAATTAATTTTGTGAAAGGGAGATGGCAATAACTTAATCTGTAGATCTGTGGTACATGCATTACTGTCACTTTTCTAGAAAATAATGCTGAAGGCAACCCTTACTTTCTGTTTACGTGAGCAGGCAGTAAAGTGCACACAATAGTGTGTTACTGATTTAGTATGTAGATCATTGACAATAAATGAACACTAAATTTAACAAGCAAAAACACACCAGAAGAATATCCATATGCTCATCACAACACACATTGTTTGCATTTATTTTATATACTGTAGCTTAACTATTTTGTAAATATTGTAACAAACACAGAGACACAGTCAGGCAGGACAGAAGCTACTTCAAGTGATCATGTATTAGTCCATCACCCTACCCTAAGCTTGTATGATAGTAAGCCTGTAAATGTAATACAGCATATTTTGTAACACTAATGCAATCTTAGTAATTACCAAATGCCACTGAAGCTTTGTCTCTAAGTTATTACTAAACATTTTTGGTTTAGTAAAAATCACTTTTTGTACGAAGCTGAATGCTCACCCTTGTTCACTTTGTTTCTAGCCTCAGGGAACTTACTAGATTTTGTGATTTGGGATTTTATTTTCACCATATGATCATTTAAGAAACTCAGCTTTGATTCTGTTAGGATTTAACCCACACAGAAGTGGAGGAAAGTCCAAACATGTGAACCTTAGTCTTAAATGCTGTATGGCAAATAGAAAGAACTCCAAACTTCATTAGAAAATCCCCTTGCTTCAAAGCCATTCTCATGATTTTCCAGGGCCTGACTCATAGATTTTTGAACATTTGGCATTATTAAAATCATGATGTTTGTAAAGTGACAGCTAATGAGATTCTACTGTCATTATAGATAAGACTGCTGCACTGCTCAGCATTTCACGCAAAACAGATCGATTCTGTATGGAATCCAAGACATTCATTTTCCAGCGTCCTTCAATATTTTTCTCATTTCCTCTATGGGCTTTTTCTTGACTTGTTTTTTCAGATGAGCAAAACACAGTGGGAACATCTAAGCTGTGGCACTGTGTAAGAAACCCTCTCCTAGTTCAAAATGAGTTGAAAAATCCGTACAGCACAGAGCAGAACCACTCAGAGACACTAGCTCAGACCTCGCAAGTACAGCCATGTCAACACAGTCATCTCCTTCGAGCGGGCAGAGTGCTGTGCTGACAGAGCTGTCACGTTTCCGGTTCAAGCGCTGGCTCATGAATTTCTGCATGGTTTTGCACTGTGTAATGCAGATTTACCCTGTTAACTCCACTTTATAATAAATACTTTTCTTAAGCCTATTTCATATTCTAACTGCTGGTTCTAACATTATTCATCTGTTAAAACAGGAGCAAAGCGATTACATTGTTCAGAAGATGATTGAGAAAGTTCAGTTATGTTTTCTCACTTGCAGAGTGAGAATCTACCTCCATGGTGAATACTAACACGATACCTTTAGGTCCGCTATTGCTTCCCAACAGGCTAACATCCTCTCTGCCATGGGAGGGAGTTCAGAATTCATGATTGTCCTTCCTCTAACCTTTCACTGCATACAAGACCAAAACAAACATGATCTCCATGTGTCTATAAGAGAGAATTTTTTTCACATCCTCTTTCACTTCACATGAAATTTCTCATAATGACTCCATTGTGTAGCTATAGCTTGGCTTTTAATGACATTTTCCTTTACCCAAAGAATAGACACTTTCCATTTCTAGCATTTTTCTCTTCTTTCTTTTTTCTTCCTTCCACCTTTACGTTTTTAAGAAAACAACAGAATTGCTATGCTTATGACATAAGACTAACAAAGAACATAGAAGTAAATAGCTGCTGATAACTCTAATAACTACAGACACAGATATTTAGAATTTTTTATGTGGGATAATTCAGCCAGAATGGTTAACTGCAGAGAGGCTTGTGGAGACAGAATTTGGAGTTTCTCTTTTAATGCGGCTAAAACAATATTGTTTTTCTTAAGTATCACTGTGAAATTATAGATAATGTAGAAAGAAATAAGGACTCTTCCTCCTGTCACAACTTGAATATTTGGACATAAGTTTGTGTTGGAGTAATTTTTTACATAAATTTATTTTGTAACATATTAGTAGTATGTGATCACTCTAAGTCCCTAAATGCTGTGCTATTAGTACTATTCTATTACAGTACTTTTACAGCAGCATCTAATTCCACAAGAAAAGAATTCAGTAACAACTAAGCTAAATGTTAGGTAGTGATTAACATGAATATGCAGAAATAGTGTTCCACAGGTTAATTTATTTGCCAAGAAAGGGTATAAAAGAACAGTTCTGGAGACAGCAGGAACCTTGTCATAGGCTCCAAAAAACTAAGCAGTATCTTGAATTATAAAAACATGGCTGCTGATAAAAAAATATTTAAGAAGAATCAAAAGTAGACTACTCAGGGCATGCACAAATACTCATGGCTATGCATGTTGGAAATGTACTGTCTTCTCTCTTGACCACCATAGTTACTACTAGTAAGACATTCCACAGCTGAAGATCTGCCATTGACAGCCTCACAGAGTTTTACCTGGGCTTTGTCATCCTCACAATTATGCATTGATGTCATATCCTGTCATATCCAAAGGTCTTTAAGAATATACATTGCCATCTGACAAAGGACTTTCTGCACCAGGTGCAGAGCCAGATCATTCTGAGGAACAAGAGTACAGATTACTCCTGCAATGTATTCTCAACATTTTATTATACAGGGCTGCCCATGGCATATGGGGCCTCAATGGTTCTCTCCACTTAGAGAAATCTGCAGTAGTTTAGTCCAGAAAAAGCATGAGATAGCATGGCTCAGTCTCCCAACTAAACAAAAATGTTTCAGATTGAAAGTGCCCAAAGCCTCCTACCAGGACACAGCCTTAGATGACCCGGGAATTCAAACTCACACACACTCTGCCATTTCCTGGGTTGGAGCAGATGTGAACATAGAAGTACCTGGATACTTTGCACCCATAAACCCCACTTTTTTACCAGAGAAAACAAAATTTTTCTCTAACACTGCAACATGAAGAAGTGCTGCTGGGAATTATAATTACAACTTTGGGCTATAAAATCTATATATAGCCCAAAAAAAGCGCTATACAACAAAGCAAAGAAATCACAAAGTAATGCAGCAGATCCCTGGGCGCTTTTATAAGCACCTTTCCTTCCCTTTCACATGCAGTGACATGGTTTATCCATGAATCAGAAAAGCAGGAAGGACAAAAAAGTAAGCACTGGTTTGGTAAATGGTCTGATAGAGCCTCCAGATAGATAAATTTCTACAGACCTGAGCCACAACAGCAGCTAAAAGAGCTTATAACGTCTCAGGTACGACTATGTTTGGTATAAACATATCACTGGGTTCCTTCTAAAGGAAGCCACAGTCAAAGTTACTATCCCAGATTTCAAATCCTCAATGAGATTAGACCCAATTGTTTGAAACATAAGTGGAGAAGGATGAGATAGAAGCTGAGAGAAAGAATGAAACTAGTATTTAGGAAAAAATATTCACAGCACATTAGTATCCAGATAATGTCATAGGCAATAACATCATATTTCAAAATGAGACAATTGCTCCTCTATAAATTCAATACAACCACACTTGGAACAACATGTTCAGTTCTGTCCATTGCATTATCAGAAGGATGTCAACAGCTGGGAGGGAGCTTGGAGAAGTGCACAAGTATGATTAGGGGGGTGAATATACTGATTTATATTGAAAGACTGAGAGCTAAATACATGCACCTGGGTTAAGTGATAATTAGGAGTAGATTGTAAGGGTACATGATAGCAACCTGAAAACATGTGAAGGGTAGGACAGAAATTATTTATAACAATACAAGTGAAGAAAACTCAGAATAGTAAGATATAAATTAGAACTGTTACACTGAATATCATAAAAAAAATTTCAGCCATGCATAAAATCATGCAGGAAAAGTTAAACTATGGAAGATTAGTTTGTAGCTCAATTAGAGCAGAGGACGTGATGTTGACTTTGATTTTAAAAACAGAGTGCACACAAATATGTGCATAATTATGCATGCAGTTACTGTATGTAAGTGAGAAATAGATTTTGCAATGCCTCACATTTCCTCTAGCAGATTTTAAATTTTGAGCAGCAGTTATGAAACTCTAAAACTTTTTGAGGCTTCTACTAAAGAAATAGAAATCTAAAAATGAGAATTATATGGAATTTAATATCAAAGGTAAATAAATCAGGAAATAGTATAGTGGTTATCTGAGTACTTTTTATGTTTTTGAAAAAATATAAATTATCACAGAAACATACTAAAGAGATAAAAAAAGTAGAGAAAGAGTCAGCATCACAATTTAGCCTCTCTATAAACAGTGTACACAAGACTGCCACAACAGTTTATCCTTTTATTGTCTAGTATTGGTACTGAAAAATGTGCGACATTCCAACACATGACTACAAGAAATATCTAGGAAAGCACCATAGCTTTTCTGCAGCATTCCTGAAATTTTGCTAGCACTTTAAAATAAAGTCTGAGGATAATTTCAGAATGATCTGTAAATTTTCTCTATCTCGTCATTTCTCTGCCATGAGGAAGAGTGTAATGAGAATGTGACAATATGTAAATCAGTAGAACTTGCTGCCTGAAGAATGAAAATGTAAGATTGTTATGGTGTCTTCTGGAGAAAGGTGCCGGCATTAATGTCTTTTGCATCTTGTGCAAAATTATTATTGAAATCCATCTCTCCATCTAAGATTATTCTCCTAATTAAAGTGGCCTAAGTATTACTTTCCAGCCACAGGCATTTATGAGATTAGGAAAATAAACGTTACAGGGACCTATATAGATTGTCACCAGAGACAGACAGGTCAACAAGGATAGTGCGGAGAGGGCAGAAAGGACAGTGACAGGAGTAGGAACCAATGAAAGACAGGTAAATGCCATGTTTCTTAATCTTGTAATGACAGACAGTCTGTTTTTATTTTCTTTAGATCATTACTGGGAATATCATCCACACCACATGCACAGTGAGTTTGAGACCTTTGGAGACAATCACTTCACGGAACTGCAGAGTGTACAGCCTCCCCAGCTGCAGCAGCTGTACAGGCACATGGAGATTGAACAAATGCATGTCTTGGATTCTGCAATCCCAACCACACACATCGGACTCAACCATCAGGTACAGTTACCAGCCCTTACTCAGAATTTAGGATGATAGTCAAGGGTAAGGAAAATAATGCATTGGGGAATGCATACTCTTATATGAAAGCGATTGCTGAAATGAATTACACAAGTTCTTACTACAGAAGCACTTGATGTAAAACTTCATTCTCAGAACAATGTGGTTTAAGCATTCTTTTTTATCTGGATAATGAGGAGTCATGTTCCTCAAACTGTCCCTAAAAAGATAATTGCATTTTGTGGAGGTTTTTGACATTTCAAAATTTTGTTTAATTTGGAATGAAAATCAACTGGTTTGAAATTCTGCAGAGGAACTGGACCTGAGAAGCCGTGCATTGTCATAGCAAGGGTATCCGTGACTACTGGGAACTATTCTGAGCCTCAAAGTAGTAGGAAAGTTTTAAATATTTCCAAGCAACCCTGACAATTTTACATGACCCGTACAAGAAACACTAACAAAGATAAGTCATTGGTATTTTTACCACAGTGAAACAGGCTGAGGACAACCTGCTTTTTTTTTTACCTGAAGGCAAATAGGCCATGAGCCAAAACACACTGTCTTGCCTCTGCTCAGATTGTACATGAAGCCAGTCATCTCCCTCAAACCAGGACACCTGTAAAAAAAGATACTCCATTGTACAGTAAAGATAGTCACCAAAGTGCCAAGCTGAAATTCTAAGAGGTTCCATAGTACTGCAAAGACACTAAGGAGAGTGGGTGTGGAGATCACTTTTAACTCTTGATCCTACAAGAACGCAAAGTCATTACAGGAGCAAAAAGAAAGCTGGGTGATCTTGTGCTAAGGAGTTTCCCAAGGCAGGCAAGCTACATACAATGTGCTGAATACAACACAGAGTAGGACTAAGGTCAGAGAAAAAAAGTATTTGCTGATTACAGTGCTGCATATAATGGTGCCATTGCTGAAGTTTTGTGAGAGAAACTGCATGCACAGAGTTGTCATTTTGGGCTTCTTTGTTCAAAGCAAACTGAAATTGTAGACAAATGCTGTATTAATCAAGAACAAAGAAGGAAAAAAAATGAGTGAATAAGTTAACAGTGTCAACAGGAAGCTGACTGAAAGTCATCAAACTTCTCACCTACTACTCAGAAAAAAAATCAGGAATAGAATATAAGATGTAGATACAAACAAAGAATTAGGAACAGAAACTTACAAATAAAAAAAGTGCTTAATGGAACAGCAGTCTGTGGGAAGCTTCAAGTCGTTTCAGTTGCTCACTGCAACTGCTGATACATAATGACCAACCGTTACCTCCAACCAAAGGCAAAGAATAAAAATTAGCCCCATTATGGATGTCTTTGGAAGTACCACCAAAAAGAGGAGAGGGTGCTCCTCCTTATCCCACTTTTTTCTACTCAGTTATCATCTTTCATTTCAGGACGAAAGGCAGAGAATTACATTTGTTGCAACTTTTGATAAAGAGCACTGTGCTCTCTGCCCCACCCCATACCAAGCTGCAGAAGATATTAGTAGATAGAATTCACCGCTACCCTCCCCTTCCTTACCAGCTGGGGATCTTTGGCTTTTTACTTAAACCTACAGTAGCTCATGCAAGTGGTACTCAGCATGCTCTGAGGTTCAGACTCCAGTGTGTCTCAGCCATAGTCCTAGGCAGCACATACTATTATTCAAGGTATTTTCAAAGACACAGAAGCAGGAAGCAAGCTTTAATCCTCTGCTGAATTTGCCAGTTACTAACTTCACCCATCCTTGTCATGCAATATCAGAGTTACACTTTGCAAATAAAGGAAGAACATGCAAATATATTTCTCTAATTTTCTGTTGATATCACATTATTTTGTGAAATCAAATTTGAGACTCAAGCTGCTCTTGGACAAGATTTCTTTCAAAAGTTTTGTTAGCCTGCCAACAGGTGGTCTCACCAAATACAGCAGATGATAGGGAAAGTGGGGACAGTGTGGGGGAAGCTTACTCAACTCCCCAGGTTGGTCTCTGCAACTCCCTTTGCTTGTGAGACACCATGCCCCCTCCCTCCTCCACAGCCCTCTCCCACTGTGCCCTCCAGCCCCAGAGGAGCAGTTTCCTTACTCCCACTTCATCCCCCAACTCACTCCAGGTTTCCACAACCTTTTTCTCTGCAGGGGCACCAATCTGTTTCCCTCTCCTGTAAGACATCATCCCACCTTCTCATTCCCCTTCCCCCATGGCAGAGTCTCTCTCTTCCTTCCTACCCCCGAGGCCACAGCTTTCTTAACTGTAAAAAGCTAAAGGTGACTCTGTGGTGAAGGCTGAAGTTTCGCTCTTGGGGATCTGACAGGAAGCTTACACACACTCTTACCCAATCCTAGCCTTCCTGCCAGATCGACTCCAGCCAATCTGCCAACTCATTAACCGCCAGCTGCTGCACCCCAAAACCAGCCCTTTGCACACTCCTTGTTGGGACATTTTAAGCTGGTGCAAAACTCATCTGAAAAGCACCACTCGGCAAAGCCCGGCATGGGCTGGGTGGTGTGACTCATGAAGTGAACACCCACTCCCCGCTTCAGTGCCTAAGGTCCCCTGGGAAGGGAATCAGGCTCAAGACGTCCTTTCTCGGTGGAAGGAAGGAAGAGCAATTCAAAAGGAGCTCACCTTCCAGGACCGTCGATCCGGCCAGTTTCATGAAAACCACATTCTATATGCGGCTGGGCTTGGGGAATATTGGTTGGGGTTTTTTTTGAATTGTAGGAATCAGGTTCTTACTCCCTGCCCCTCAGACTGATCTGTTTCTCATTCTTAAATAAGAAGCTGCAATAATTCATGGCAACTGGTCATGATACTTAACCAACCAGACTGCAACTGAGAATTTACAGAGCTGACGTATATTCCACACTGCTCCTGACAAGACGTCTATATAAGGGCAAGAGAATTTAGCACAAAAACTGGCTTTCTAGCTTTGCAGATGAGAAATCCCCATTAACAGGGAATTTTCAGATAGCCACCTAGGAAAAGAGAATGTGAGCCAATGTGATGTATGCTTGATCCTAGTGCTAAGGCTGTTCCCCTCCTCACAGGAGAAATTCAGGACAGGAAGCTGACAGACCTGTGTAACCCCTCTTCCAAGGGCTGGATGCAGTCCTGTAGGGATTCAGTGCTGTCAGAAGGTACTACGCCTGAGAAAGGAAGAGGACAACAGAGCCAAAGCCGGTCAAAGCAACCATGCTAGGGCAGAACTGTTCAGCTCTTTCAAATTTAAAATTTAATAAAAGTTCCAGAAGGTCTGTGTTAGAAAAAAAGTCGTTCTCAAAAGCAGTTTTACACAGGGGCTAGGCAACAGGGATCAGAAACTCATTTGGAAGAATGCTAGCTTTAGGGAGGTATGGGAGAAGAGGGGCAGTATCACTTGCATAGGATATAACATATGGGAAAGTTCTGACTTTCATAACCCTATTCCTCCCGTCTTGTGAAGATGCAGCTTTGTACATGTTTAAGTGTTGCCTGTTAGCTGGAAGTGTTTCTTAATTGCATAGTATTTATTATAAATGTCAACAACTTAGTCACTCAGTATTACCCTAAATAAACTCATATACCTATTACTTTCTCCCTGCTTTCTCTGTAACTCTCTCCATGACATTTCCCTTTTTTATCTCGATGCCCCACTCTCTATCACTACCTCCCCCCTCTACTACTCTTTTCTCCCAAAGGTGTCCTATTTGCCCCGGATGTGCCTACAGTACTCCTCTCCACCACAGCCCAGTTCTGATGAGGAGGACATAGAGAGGCAGAGCCCCCCATTGGAGGTATCAGATGGGGAGACTGATGGTGTGGACCCTGGGCCTGGGATTATGCATGGAGAAACAGGTCAGTGAAGACAGAGGGACTTTGTCAAGCTATGTGCTGAGCAGCTGTTACATTACCATGATGATAATGAAGATAAAACGGTGGAACTGCTGTGCTAGTATTTATCCCACTGCCAAAGCTTCACTTTCCCTGACTCCTTGCACTCTCCTGTCCTCTGAATCTTTTATGACCATAACTGTGTCTGTATCTCAAATCTCATTTCTTCACATACTCCCACTTCTTCCTTCTGCCTTGGCTATTCAGGTTTGCTGAATGGAAATGGCTTTTGCCATTTCTACTCCAATTTCCATTAACAGATGGGAAAACCAAGGCAAGAAGGTCAAGGAACTGATTTTAAAAATATTTAGCTCTGTTTGCTCGGTACCTGAAAGTCAGGTTCTGTATTACCTGCCCAAATTAGCTTCAGATTAGTTTCAAGTTAGCAATGTTTTTCAGTTAGCTTCAAATTAGCAAATTAATTTCAAAACAAGGGTCGGGCCTTTGGAATTCCTTATTCTTGTTTTTTCTTCTTGGTACATCAATCCACATTATGTCCTCACAGTGTAACACTGTCTATTGTTATAAATGTTGCAAACTGGAGAAGTTACGTGACTGACAAGCTAGCCGAAACAGTTATATGAATTATATACGTTCTGCTGTTTCCGTAGGAACTACATGCTAATCCTAATGCTCCACTGCCTTTCTTCTCTGACTGTCACGCAGGCAGCAAGAAAAAGATACGTCTGTATCAGTTCCTTCTGGACCTTCTTCGCAGTGGAGACATGAAGGACAGCATCTGGTGGGTGGACAAGGAAAAAGGTACTTTCCAGTTCTCCTCCAAACACAAAGAAGCATTGGCAAATCGCTGGGGCATCCAGAAAGGCAATCGCAAGAAAATGACCTACCAGAAGATGGCACGGGCTTTGAGAAACTATGGCAAGACAGGGGAGGTCAAGAAAGTAAAGAAGAAGCTGACCTACCAGTTTAGTGGAGAGGTGATGGGAAGGGGGGTCACTGATAGGAAGCATTATCCTCACTGAGGCCATGGGACCCTGAGCAAGAAAAATATTAAGACCTCCTGGCTGGATACCAGCAGAGGAGATGGACGCATCTTTCTCTTTGCTTCCTGTGCCCCCTTCTCTGCCTTTAAACGGCCTTTACCGTCAGATGTTTCTGGTACGAATTCCCTTCTTCAGCATCTGAGAATCCTAAATGTGACAGAATTCTTTGCTTCCATCCTACAAGTTGGACAGAGTTGGGAAATTTAAACAATGTACAAATATATTATTGTCAGGAAAGATTATTTTGATTGTATTGTAACTAAAGAATACGGCTGATGAAGTTTTGCCTTCAAAGGTGGTGCTGTGTCACTCACAGTGACACTGCATTAGCTTACAGCTTTCAAACTAGCATTAATACAGGCTCTGCCGCAGCTCTCAAAGCTAGAGAGAAGTTTGCAGATCTTGGAATGATACTCGTTCTTTTAAATAGTAATAACATGTACATATTTAATAAAATTTGATATAATGAAGTTCTGGTGTTTGCATAATAAATGATTACTTCACAAACAAATCTCATGTGCATTCAGTTATGCAGATACAGCTCATGTGTGGTACCTGAACAAAACACACACTGGGTTATAGGGCCTTATCCATCTGTCACTACTTTTTAATTTACTTAGAAACATCATCAATGCCGTCAAACTAAGTAACAAAGATAATAGGTGAGACACATTACTGTGAAAGAGACTACAGTACTGAAGTAAATTTTAAAATACATATATATATATATCTCCCTGTCATTACTTTTTCCTGTGCAAATGAAGCCCTGCCAGTTGAAAAATTTCTATTCACTGATACCAAGAATGGCATTTATAGCTCTATCCGGTTTACAACTTAACAATTAACCATGTTCTTCTGTGGTTTCACTCATTTTCCTGCTCCTGTTCTTTCCTCTTGCTTGCTTACCTCCACAATGATATCTTGATTTTAGCTTATGAACCTTTCTGGGAAATAAGTTGCATTTAATCATGTCTTTGCAGAATTCTAGTACAAAAGGTTTTCAAGCTTTTAACTGTGGATTTTAGTCCGTACTGTAAAACAATTAATAGTAACTAGTAACAACTGCATTGTATAGATTACGCTCAAAATGCAAAATAAAAGATAATTCAACACCTCAGAAACAATGGTACACAGTACGTTGAAACACAGAAAAGAAAACCAAAGTCAACCAACACTAAGAAAATTAGCATTTTAACTTTCAACGTTATTTAACATATCTCAGCTCTGTTCAAGCACTCAGAAATCAAGAAATATTATCACAAGTCTCCCAAAAGAGATGAAGTCAAATGAGATAGGTCTATAATAAAGAGAAGGGTTTTGTTTAACAATATTAAAATGTAGTAGAACATGCCAAATATGACAGTTTGGAAGTCATAACTAAGTAATGTGACTAACTAACTTGAAGGTTTTCAGAGCTTGCTCCTCACTGAAACCAGAAATAGTTGAAAACGATGAGCTTCTTACAGACCTCAGTTCTCAAAATTATATCTAAACATAGTCAGTTTTATCTACACTAATAATCATAGAATCATAGAATGGTTTAGGTTGGAAGGGACCTTACAGATCATCTAGTTCCAACCCCTCTGCCATGGGCAAGGACACCTCCCACTAGATTTGGTTGCTCAAATCCTCATCCAACCTGGCCTTGAACACTTCCAGGGATGGGGCCTCCACAGCTTCTCTGGGCAACCTCTTCCAGTGCCTCACCAACCTCATAGCGAAAAACTTCTTCCTCATATCTAATCTAAATCTACGTTCTTCCAGTTTGAAACCATTACCCCTCATCCTATCACTACATGCCCTTGTAAAAAGTCATAGAATCATAGAATCACCTAGGTTGGAAGAGACATTTAAGATCATCGAGTCCAACCATAAACCTAACACTGCCAAAACCACCACTAAACCATGTCCCTCAAAGTCCCTCTCCAGCTTTCTTGTAGGTCCCTTTCAGATACTGGAAGGCTGCTATAAGATCTCCCTGGAGTCTTCTCCAGGCTGAACAATCCCAGCTCTCTCAGCCTGTCTTCATAGCAGAAGTGCTGTAACCCTCTGATCATCTTTGTGGCCCTCCTCTGGACCTGCTCCAATAGATCCATGTCCTTCTTATGTTGGGGGCTCCAGAACTGGACACAGTATTCCAGGTGAGGTCTCACGAGAGCGGAGTAGAGGGGCAGAATCACCTCCCTCGACCTGCTGGCCATGCTTCTTTTGATGCAGCCAAGGATACTGTTGGCCTTCTGGGCTGCAAGCACACATTGCTGGCTCACTGTGGAAGTGAAAAGTCTGGTGACATCACTGGGCTACAGTGTCTCCTTGGAGCCAAACAGAAAGAAGCTCCTGCTTCAAAAAAATCACAATGTAGTACTTCCCAATTCCTCTTCCCAGATCTTGAACATGATAAGTACATCAATCAATGCCAGAAATCAACTGAGAGTTAAAAATGGGTGAGGGCTTCAGAACTTTCTCTAAATAATAAATAGAAATTATCTTTCAGTTTTATAAAAATTCTTGCAACTCAACATTTAGTTATTGTTCTTTAAGGATCACATATATTCTCATAGTCAAATATTTTTTATTCAATTAGGGTTAGGATACGTCAATGCAATAAAACAATTTAAGAAGATATTTTGTTTATAAAATTGTACTGTAAGAATTTACTTCCTATAGGACACAATGTAATACTCCCTAAATTAGACACGTATAAACTCCCATCTGTATCCATATTGCAATTGTAAGATGGAAGCTGAAGACCTTGAAGGTAGCACTCGGAAGACTAGAACAACATGCAACACTGATATAATTAGGGTTTCCTCAATGCCGAGCTAGAAACTCAGGACTTTTCTGCTTGGTACTGATGATGACTCTCCACCACTGACTTGCTACTAGAGGGAGATAAAAGATATTTGCCCTCATCAGACTTGAAGACTCGATATTCAAGAAAACCAGGGGATTCATTTCTTCCTTCATAAATATATCTATCACAAACACAGCTTTAAAAGCAGATCTGATCATTCTCTGACAGTATAATTTGGAGGAGAAGGATCATTTCCTCTTGCAGGAAAACTATGATGACTGAAAAGAGCTAACTGGTGAGCTAATTGTGGAGATGTTTAGGATATCACAAAAGCCATTTCAAGGTTGTCAAAAAGCCTTCTTAGATCTCGGAGACCTAGTTTTCCATTTTTCTAGCAAGTCTTGCATAGAAAACAATTAGACACTTGAGAAATAATACAAAATTAAAATAAACATTCAAACAAAACCAACAAGAACCTTTAAATGAGAGATTTGAGCACTGTGCGTTACTATAGAATATTATTTTAGAGCAGTTACTTGTACTTGAATTGAAGAACTTGCATTTTACACTGCTTTTGGCCACAAGTAACATGGAAATGGAAAAATTTGAGGAAAAATATTTCTGGAGACAGTATTATTTATAGTTAAAACATTTTTAAAAATACTATTGAATATACTTTAATAAGCAGGTTTAAAATTTTCTTTATCTCCAAAGTTGAAATCTTTTTCTCTTCCTCTTGTTAATGCTTTGAAATACTGTTTCTAAAAATATTCACTCCCCATCTGTTTCTGGTTAGGTTTTTCATCTGTGGCATAAAGAGTCTGAATAATCATGTGTTGCAGCTGTGAAGACCAAATGATGATGCTTCTCCGCCACAATACCGTTTGTATCTCATCCAATCAAACTGGTCTGGATAGTAGGCTGCCTAATCAAGCTGAATTATCACCATTCAGTTGCACATGCAAGCAGAAGGTCTTTGGCTGTTTTAGAGAAAAATACCAAAATTAATGTGACAAAATCACTGGTTCAGGAAAATTACAGGGAAGCAAGCATTCTGTTTTCACTGAAAGTGGCCAAGTACCAGACAGGCAGAAGTGCTGGAAAAAGGTAAGTCAGGTCATTATCTGGAGAGATGATCCATGATTAGGACAAGTTTATTGGAACATTTTGCGACCCACTGCTGTTAGAGATCATCAGTCCTCTTTCAAAGCAAGCATTCATACTACAGCTGGATAGTCAACTTACGTATGACCTTTGCAGCCTGCTTTAAAAAACCAACCACCTTTATTAGCTGCTGAATAGTTCCTAATCAATTCTTGTGGAAATAAATTATTCAGAAAACTGTTGCTGAGCTAAATCCAAAATACTGAACTTCCTACATTTTAGACTCCCTCCAGTCATCCATCAGAGGTGTAGAAGGTAAAAAAATTGCACTGGCTGTACTGAGGGATGATCTGCTTATAATAATTTACAGATATAGCATATATTTTTTAATTCTACCCAGGCAAAGAGCGTTTTAGACATTTCTACACCTGAGCTGCTACTCACTTACATCAGACAGAACTGCATGCAGTTAAAGATGCTATCATTTGTTTTTGCCTGACAGTCCACATTTATTGAATCCCCTAAACTTCCTGAAAAATACATATATACATATCCTAATATATTTATTGGGTTTTTGTCTCCTTCTTCATTAAGTTTTATCTCCATAGCCTCATTTTGAGATCCATACACTGCCAGAGTCTTATAATCTGTATTTGTCTTCATTTTCGATTAGAACAGGGCTTATGCTCTGTACTTTGCCAGGTTTTTTTTGCCTCAGTAAACCTTCTGCCTCAGTTTACTTCTTCTGTTTGTATCCCTTAATCTCTTTTGCTTTCTTCCATTTCTTTCTAGTTTTTTTCTCCCCCATTCAAATCTTTGCACAACAAAAGTCGCTTCATAATCATCAAGCTTAATTCAAACTATAGTGCCAACTGCATAACAACTACATATATCACATGACAGTTCAATTCAGTTTATTTACTCTATTGTTCTAATTTTGCTTATACTCTAACTGCACATTGTAAATTCATAGCAGACACGTTATGACCGATGACAATACAATAAGTATTTTTTCTTTGACAAAGCCCAGAACAGTATCTACTCCATGGGAATCCCACTCTTGTATATTTAAAATGTATGGATTGCTGGTAGAACAGACTATGACGTGACACAGACTACAGCACTCTGTGGGTACTAACCAAGAATTTGCATTTATTTCTGATTTATTTTGTGTGTTATCTTGCTATCTCACCACCTTTCCTTGTTCTAAGCAACACTCAAACCAGATTTACATAATTTCACATACCCGTATACCTAAAACACTAAAATTGTAGAGCTTGTAAAAAACAAAGCTACTGTAATGAATCCACTAATCTCATACTACAGTCAAGTAGACAAAGAGCTTTGCTCTTTGAAGCAGCTATAACACAACTAAAACTTCACCAAGTTTCACCTTTGCTCTCTAACAAATTTGAATGTTGCAATTCAGTTGGTTCATTTGAGCCTGTGGTATTAGGGAGGTCTGTATATAACCCAAGCCATCGGAGTCCTATTCTAAGAGCTGGGGAATGCGAACTTCTTCCAAGGAACATGAAAACAGCAGTAGGCTGTAGATGTTTTCTCACTCATAACTCATCTGTGTCTGCTTTAGGCCCATTTATTTCTCTCGCAACACCTCACAGGGTCACAGAGTAACTTAGATTGGAAGGGACCTCTGGACGTCACCTCATCTAACCCCCTACTCAAAGCAGGCCAGTTAGAACAGGTTTCTCAGGGCAACTTTCTTTCCATTCTCTGTTTCTTTCCATTCTCTCCACTCATACAGCCACATCCCCCTTCTTCATGCCTTCAGTTCCCCACAGTGATACTTTTTACTATTGGGGAGTCAAAGCAGTACGTGAGAATGAGCAGAGCAGTCTATGGACAGGAGGAGAATGAGGATGTGGTAGAGCAGATAAGGTTTAGCAGGAGGTGGTGGAGGAGAAGGAAGGGTGGGAGGAGGTGTTGGGGAGACCAAGGTTATGCAAAGGATTGGGGAAGCGGCTTTGTGGTAGGAAGGAATGCAGTTTCTGTGCTTTAAGGGCTCCTTTTGAGCTTTTGTTTTAACTCCAGCAGCAGAGCAGCAGTGGTCTTTGTATGAGAAGCCCTTTGACCACTGATGCCTTTGCACAGAATGGTCTGATGCCTCCGCCTCATGCAAAGTGAAGAATGTTTGGGTGCTGAGCTGGGCATTTGCGTATACAAATCAGTTTGGGTTTCTTTTAGATTTAACTTACTAATTTTCTGAGTTTTGAGTGTTTGCTTTTAGAAACATAATTCTAGAATTCTTTAGGCATTCCCTCTTCCACTTTTTCCCACTCATTAACATTCTGTACTATGTTCCTTTCTCAGCCAGTCCCAGCTATCCACTCCTAGCCCTTCGTTCAGCTTTTCTCCATCTCTAGACTCAGCCACCAGATACCTCCATATTTAGTAGATCCCAGTTGCTTTATTCCCAATGTCAGGTTTCAACTTTCTTCCTCTCAGACCAACTTTTCTCAAATGTGCCTCCAGTCAGCTTCTCTTTATGCGAATGGTTCTCAGTTCCAATGTATTTGTTCAGTCATTTATAGTTTTCCCATCCCACATCCTCTTACAGTTTCAGTCTTATCACCTACTGACTCCCAGTTCTCTTCCCCCCCCTCCCGTTTGTAACCCAGCTCCCCATTCAATATTCTTGTCCTTTGAGGATCTATTTTACTCCCCCCCCAACCCTAGCCTCCATTTCTTCTCCCCACCCGTACCCTTCAATCAGATATTTTTATTTCCTTGTTCCACTCTACTTGACGTGTTCCCTTCTCTCTCTGAAGGTCCAATTCATTGCCCCCCACAGCTCTCCCCTCCATTTTGTATGCACCTGAGGGAGATGCTACTTGGAACACAGGACATACATGCTGGTTTCTCTTAGTTTAAATGTGTGGATTCATACAGTAGCCCAGAAACAAACGTGGAGAAAATTCTACTGGTCCCTCCACTGGACCCAACTGACACAGTCAAAACTTCTTCAGAGGATAAAATCTAGAAAGTTCTCACTGAGCATATGTAGACTGTATTTTTTTTCAATAGTCTAGAATATAGAGCAACTCAGGTTGGTTATCATGAAGCCAGTTGAAAGTACATGCCTGAAATGAAAGCAAGTTAACTGTCAAATATCCAGAAAGATCCCAAATATGGGGTGTAAAGTGTAGGGACACAAAATGGTTGTCCAGAAGGAAGCTCAAATAAGCAGGATTAGCATTACCCAGATCTCGTAAGACCTTGTCAGTGAGGCCAAGTGCCTTTGCAGCGTACGCCCCAGAGCTCTGTGTTTCAAAAGCACAAAGGAAACAGTCTGCCTGGTTTCGTGGGTGCAGCACTCCAGTGAACGACTCCTGCTGGACCTGGGCTCTGCACTGAGCCAGCTCAGCTACCCCACCATTCACACCCGTAAATCTGCAGCCCCTGGAACCGAGAGTTAATTATACTGCCTTGTCCTCAGAAACTGCTGAATCATGGAGGAGGTGATATTTTCACAAAACAAGAGGCAGAGAGACAAACAGAGACAGAGACAAGAAATCAAATGGCATGACAGAAACTAAAAGCAAAAAAAGCCCATAGTAGGAAAGTAATACAGAGATTTTCGGCCCGGATAGCTACATTTGGGCAAAGTTGTAACCATCTAAAAACATAGCCTTTTAATAGGAAGTTGGATAGTCTTATTAGAAGGAGGTGCTGCTAACTTCGTCTATAAATAATAAATCCTCAGGTTTCTCTGCATAAGCCATGTTGTAACTATCCAAAATCAGGAAGATACATCACAGAGCCTGTCACTGCAGGCCACCCATTACTGTCATTTTTGAACTTGACTTTGAACTACATGATGATAGTCACTGTCTGAGGCACAGAACAATAATTTCAGACTTGCAAGATAATTCTTCTGACAAGGAAGGACACCCTTTTCCCTTTCATTCACCTTTTTAGCAAAGCCCCAGAGACATTTATTACATGTTGCTTTGCTATGCTTGTACATCAGTTTCATTTGAATATAGGATGAAACTTCACACACTTTCTAAAAAATGTCTAGTGTTGTGGTGCACTGCTAAGTAGTATCACAATCCACTACACATCTATTTTGGGCCAGTGTAGCCATTGCTATCATATATGTCATTTGCATAGCAGTTTTGTTATTAAAAGTGGTTAAATAAATAAATAAATAAATAACATGTAGAAATTGCTAGAAAAAAGTTTACTATTACAACAATGCTGCCACCTGGTAACCAGAAGTGTAATAGCAGAGAAAACATTGTACTCTGCCTTGAACATGCAGACATTATTTTAAATAACATTTAAAATCACAAAAGCTGCAAAGTTATAACTGGGATAGGATCATTTCCCTGCATCAGATTAAATCATTCTCGTGGCTCTGTTTCATTGTGGGGAAGAAGTAACTCATACCCTCCCCAGATTAAAATTTGTTTCTGAATCCTGGAAAGTATCTATGGAGAGTGACCAGCTAAGGGACTGACTCACCACAGTATTTGAACTAAATATGCCTGGTTTTGGGCACACAAGTAGTCAGAACCACATTTAAAGTTATTCATGTCCTCCAGTAGCTTGCTGAATTAAAACCATACCACTAAATATTTACAGAAAGAAGCAAATCTACAGTGAGAAAGATATAGAATAGATAAAATGAAATCCTGAGAAAAGAGATCCAAAGAAAATAATATGTCAGGTGTTGTCATAGGTAGAAAATCCATTCATGAAAAGGAAAATGCTACAACCACATTAAATAAGGAATAATTATTTAAACAGAGAAAAAAACACATATAAATGTTGGGAAACATGAAATGCATTGGGAAAAGGTTCCCAGGCACTTATGAGAGTCCATAACTCTTCAAGTCTAAAATAGTTTCTAAGTATCTGTGATAAATAAACAGGAGAGAATGCAAAACAGAATAAACTTGTTTATGTGATCCCAGCAAGCATCGTTGGGATGAACTCCGGCACACTGTACTCCCTACATTAATAAAGAAATGCAGAGTATATTGTCTAGCTTTCCTTTCTAATGCACAGTGCAAATGCTTCATCATCTTATTATATATTTTTAGAGACCTATTATCCTAGCATATTAGATTTTTTAGCTTAACATAAACTTTTACATTCCCTAGGAAATAATGGTTACTGGGATACTACCCTCAAACAACATACCTTTAGAATTCAATCTAATGAATGACTGTATCTCCTTTGAATGGCAACTCAGCTTAGATCATCCCATAAATTTCCAGAGAAATATACAAATGCCATTATTCTGCAAGCCATGCAATAGCAGGATGAGCTCCTCATTTGCCCTGGCGGAAGCAGGACCCTTCCACCTCTGTCAAAGTGATGGAAGTGACCTCTTACAGACACATCATCGTCAGACACATGCCTGATAATTTTACAGACAAATACCCAACAATAAGAAAGCGGCAAATAAAGGAAAATGCTTCCGTATGTAACATTAGGTTTAAAAGTGTTTTAATGTAGATTTACACAGCTGTATTTTTTGTCCTAAAAAATTGGAGGTGCTGTGACAAAAGTATAGAAAACAACTAACATTCAGACACTGAATGGCAATTTCTGTTCTCCCAGAACAAGAGGATATTCAAATTAGAATTTGGAAAATTCAGAATCAATAATAGAATTCCTGTTTTTACAACATGTATTTCAACAGTGGAATCACCACTATTGGAAAGTATTGAGTTGAAGGAGTTAATGTCATTTTAGAGAGAAAAGAGTATTTAGGTGAATCAATAATATTAAGAGTTCCAAGAACTTAGAAGTTATATTTAAGATGTACTTAAGCCAATATCTATTAGCATTCAGAATGAGTTCTGTGTTAGATATGCGTTATCCCATATTTAATTATTCCAAGGTTCTCAGTTCTTGCTTTGAAGCACCTCCTACTGGATACTCACAGAAAACAAATACAGGCTTGGAGTATATGACAAGTAAGTACCACATGCCTGCATTTTAAAGAGTTTGTATCTAAGTGTATTTTTCCTTTCAACCCATACAAACAGGTTCATTTCCACTTATACTATTCTAGTTAATCGTAATAAAGGCCTATGGTGCTAACTGTAAAAAAAACTTCTGAACTGAACAATCTTTTGAATCCAAATCTAACATAACATGTCAGCATACTATTTATTTTATCAAATCAAGAACCTCTGAACACGGCATATAGGCTTTCGGTAAAAATAATTATTTGCTAATAGGTGAGGGAGGAAGGATGAAGTAGCAAAACTAAATTCTCTAGGCAAAATGATTCCTGAGGAAGATTAGTATATTCTGATGGCAATTACAAGAGGCTCATATTTTAAATACTGAAGAAGTGACTTCTAGTCAGCTGATTTTCTTTGTAAACATTATTTCAAGGACCTATACTAGAGAGGCAACTAAGTTGTAAAGAAGCGTAGCTCTGATCACAGTCCACCTCTGAATAATCTGCATAGATTTTCTTTTGTTCTCCATATCAGCTGGTGGTAGCTCTGCCTTCTGTGGCCTCTATTGTCTAAGGTTGCAAGGAGACAACTGTCTTCCCAGAAAGGATCTGGATGCAGTTCCAACAGTGTGTTGGGGATCAGCTCTGGAGAGAAAAGGGAGTTAATGGCAGCTCTCTATTAGAGAGAAACATTTGACATAGGAATAACGATCTTCACTAGTCGAGTGACAGACTTTTCATACTATGGGACCCAAGCCCTTTAAAAGAGTTCAAGCCAAAGCAAAGAGCTGAGATTTCCTGACTCCCAGTGAAATGCCTCAGGCACAGGATAGTAGGTCAAAAACATATCATGCTAACTTGTGCTCCACTAGAAACAGAAGCAATGGGAAATGTACGTAGGTCACATCCTGCCCATCTTCCTCACTCATATGTGTGTATTTGGCCCAAAATCAGGAGAGGTAGCAGTAGTCATTCTTGCATGTTCACATTTGTCCTATCAGTCTACCCAGAGAGTCAGATGTGAAAGACAGACACAAAGTACAGCGACTGATGGGTTTCGTGCACACTCATCTATTCTGAGCTCCCTGCCAAAAGCAGAAATCCTTTAGACCGAGGTTTTTACAGGCTAGTAAAACTGGAAAAAATGAAACCCACATTTTTAAAAAATTCTTTTTTCAGTACTAATGCTAGGTAAAATATGCTCAATGCTTGGCCTACAGAGTTTCTCTAATAAAGCTCAAAATGAGACAGACAGAAGTGACAGGAAGTGGATATAGCACCAAGTCAATGAAGGGATGATTGTTCGCAGTTACTATTTTGACATATGCTAAATGTATGAATAAATAAGAAGCAATGACTGGAGCATGAAATGGCAATACCAGAGTAATTTTCTAGTGAGGTTTCCCCCAGATCTCTTCTATATAATTAAGCAAAATTAAAACTTCTGGAAGTATCAAATAGAACCTCGGAACTATTTTTTAAACTGTAGTTAAAAGAGAAAAAAACCCCCAACTTCCTAGTTTTCAAGAAATGTATGCTGCGGATCAACTGGGTGGATGGGGAGGGAGGACTGAAACTATTTAAGTAGTGTCATGCTTTCTAGTTGTGACAGCGGATGTCAGTAATGCATAAGTGTCTCTGAAAAAGAAAGTTCTTTCCTGAAGGTTCACATTTAGTTCTACAAACACAGTCTTCGGCAGAAGAGAAAAAAAATGAAACAAGAAAAAAGCTCTCTGAGGGGCTGTTCAGTTCTGACCCAGTTATAACAGTAACAAAGACTGAAATAGGTAGGAAGAATGCGAGCAGATACATACTTTGAGTAAGTACAGAACCAGCATACGGGAGATGTAACTATCAGTTCTAGTCTGCTGAATGTGCTATAAACATGGCAGTGTAGGAATTCTTAATGCAATACATACGTGAAGCTGGAAAATGTACCGTATGCATGTGCAACATCAGATTGCGCTCTGGTTTGTACCAACAGATCAGTGGTAGCCAGTCTTGGGTGGTTTGAGCTCTCTGGCTCCTGGAACTTGGCTATATTTATCCCAGCTGGTGTAGCCTGTCAAGTGTGTCCTGCTGTTGATAAGGTGCCGTAGATGACAACAGTGGGGGATCAAGGGGGAGGAGCAGGATGGGGGCTTCCACCGAGTGTTTCTTTAGGGGGTCTCAAAAGCCCTGCAGTCTCATTCCTGTTTAGCTCGGATCCTGCTTTCTAGATACAACTGGGAGCTTCATCAGAAACAAAGTGAAGATGCCAGAGCCTGTAAAGAAAACAGGTAAGGATCATAACTGACGGACAAAACCTAAGAACAGCTTGACAGAGAAAAATGTGAGTGGCTTTTGTATGCTAGAGAAATGAAACGCCTCAGTGAAAAAAAAAAAAAGAGAGGAAAAAGATGATATTTTATGAAGTTATAAATATAAGGGATGTTGAGTGGTCTTGCAGAGAAATCAGTAACTAATTTGAAAAACCTCAGCCACAGAATTTTCTCAAGAGACTTTGGATGAGGAAAGAATAGAGGTGAAACACATTTAATTCTCAGATTGTTTTCATTTCTCATTTCCTTTCCCAGTCACCTTTAGGACTCTGAAAAGACACTTGTAGTGTCTCTTTTGGGCAGTTAGGCACTATAAACCTTTCCCGGTTTGGTTTTGTTTTTTTTCCCCTGATACTTTCGAGGAAGTGTAAGCGGCAACATTTGATGGCATTTGTTGTTAGTGAAATCTCTGTGAAAATGAAGCAAATGGCACCTGGTTCAGAGTTTACTCTTTCTAATTCTTCCAGCCAGTGACAGTAGAGCTCTAGGAAAAAAAAGAAGACATTGTACTGTAAAGAATATATGCATATGTCTTTTCACTCACCCGCCTACATCTTTTCCCCTTGAGCCAGAAGATTACTAGCCATTTCCAGAAAGCCAAGGTCACAGAGCCCTGTGCAAGTCCTGTCCCACTAGAAAAACATCAGGAAAAGATTTCAAATTTACAAAAGTTCTAATTTAAAATTGAGAAATAAGGAATCATTTGGAGGCTGCCCACACAGGAAAGAAGGGGAGGCCTAGGATGGCGTGTAAGGTGCAATGAATCTGTCTGAGAAGGAGGAAGGGAGCCTGGGAAGCAGAGGTAAGGAGAGTTTAGCTTCAGGATGCCTGTGTGTGGGTAGAGGAAGATGTCTCAGGAGCACTTTGTGTTCACAATTAAGTTTGGAAAAAAAGTTGTCAAAAACTGAAGTTACAATGGTTTGAAAAGTGTGCATGTATACAATACACAGGGCTGGAGAATATTGTACTAAATGTGGGATTCTTTACTTTTAGAGCTCCCAGTTCACTGATGCCAGTGTATACCCAGAATCACTACTCCCTGAATGTACAGTACAACATGCATGCTTTTTTAAACACGTGCAGTTTCCAGAGTGAGTCAATAATAGCTGTTGATACTTATTAATGTAGGTCTGTGTGCTTTGCAAAGGACTGAACAGGCATCAGTCTCCTGTTAGGCTGGTCAATGGGAAAATCTCCTGTAGTCACCACAACAAAAGAAGAACTTGTCAAGAAGAACTTTCCTTTTGGCCAAAATATTTATCAGCCACTGCCAGAGGCAGAGCAAAATCCAGCCTGTATCTCCCATTAAGAACTGCGAAGCACTAAAGCACGATTAACTGCAATGAGATTCATGTTGCCCCATATGATAACTCTAAAGCAACAGTGGTGTCACCAATCCTTCAGTTTTCTCACAACTATAACATCATTTGATGTTCTTCAAGCTGCAACTTCTGAAATCGGAAGTAGAATCGCATACAAAAAAGAAGTATATACCAGACCTGGTAATTGTAGAGAAAACCTTGAAAATATAAGCCATAAAGGTTCAGCAATCACCCCAAAAATAAGACATTCATAATCATATTCTATGTTTAAAGTCACATGATTTTTGAGATTTATTGAAATATCTAATGCTTGTGATGGACATTGGTGGCAAAAAGAAATATGACAGAGTAGGCAAAATTTGACAGTGTGATCACCTAGGCATCATGATTTTTGATTTCTAATGGTTTAGCTGCCTTTAAATTAACATTTTCAATCTCTATAAATGAGCGGCAACTTCTCTGTTTGTGAAGATGCCCACCTCTGCTAGCTAATGGTGAAGAGAAGTTCTATTCTGGCTTATTTCTCCAGAGAAATCTAACAGGTGTCTAACATCACTAGTCCTACACAATTCTTATGGACAAACCAGCCCAAACACTGTGATTATCACAGCAGGGGGAGGAAAAGCTCTTATTACCCCCTCTGACCAAGACAGAACCAGTCACATGCCCCATAACTTCCAGAGAGGATCTTCTCATTCTCCCAAGAGACATTAATCCCTTTGGTTTTCTATTTCATTGTTTATATAGTTCAATCCATTTCAAGATGGGATAATGTTGAGCATAATCTCAGAAGGGCTGCGTAATCATCTAGCAATTCATACAAAGGAAAATGCTTCATGCCAGAGAATGATCAGAGATATCCTGCCTATATCTGCTGTTTTAACAAACCTTTTAACATGTTATAAAACAAACACAACAAACAAACAAAAACCCCACAAAACCTAAAACAGTGAAGTAGATTTTCCAACAGATATTCTTTTACTTTAAACTGTCCAACTAAAATACTTCAGGAGAAGGCACTGCCCTATTTATTTACAGAATACCATAAGAACTCTCTTAGCTTTCCAGAAAATCTATACACTCCCCAAAAGCAACAGGATTTATAAGACCTGTAGCAATTTCATGTCAGAGCAAACAATCAAACATTGAAAAACATCACTTTTTGCAGGGTTCTGTTGCAGAAACTTCACGTTCTTCTCCCTTTGATTTAAATATTTCATAGTTAATCTCTGTTCAAAAGCTCGCTTTTTGGAAAGTTTTGATCACTTTTTTTGTTGTGAAAATTCAGAAAGGTTAAAAAAAAAACCCAACCATTTCCCTAACAATATTTTGTGACATTAAGAGGAAACAGCTGACCTTTTAAACACCAAATTTAGTAGATAAATGGGACTTAATGGGAAACGTGTGCATTACTATATCTGGAAAAGGAGAAGTCTGGTATTACTCAACTTCTCTGAAAATCAGTCAATTTTTATTCATGTATTTTATAGATTGAGGAGTCTAGATTTTGCAGTTCAGATTAGGAAATTTTATCAAGGGTTTATAAATAACCTGGCTTGTAAGTACACAGAGGCTTTTGGCCTTAATAATAATAATCAATGTTGCATAATGAAGAGTAGACTGTAGAATTTTAGTTTGAATATAAACTCATCATTTCACATTTGCAAATACCTAACACAGTAAAGTACTGCTCCATGATAATGAACTTCTGTGCACTACAGTAATACAAAAATAAATAATAATAATTCATAGAGATATCTTGTCCTCTTTTGTAAGTTAAGATTCAAAGCAAACTAAACATTATTATCCCCATTTTACAGAGAGTATGATGGATACATAGAGAGAGAAGTGACTCTACTTAGTGAAACTATTCTTCACCTCTTGCTCATGTGACAGGAATTTACAATCTCAGCTGCTGAAGTAGGCAAGGAATGATAAGACTGAGTAGTTCAATAGCTTTTGGATCATGGAATGATTAAGCTTGTAATTGCAAGAAGCCACTTAGGTCCTGACCGAGGAATGTGTAGCATCTTTATATAGTTCCTCAGCAAGGAATTTACAAGCTCTGCTGCTGAAGTCTACTTATCCACAGGTTGGCTTTTAATTCAGTGGAAGAGCAAATGGTATAAAAGGAAAGCCAGATGCCAACTGTAAGTACTAAAGCAAAGATGAAGCCTTAACAAATTAAGGAATTCCAAAAGCTAATACTACTTTTCCAATATTAATTCAATACATTTGCCAGACACATATTTTAATACCAAATATACAGAATGTGCTGTAAGATAACTCAGCTTTGTGGGAGAAAACCTGTGACTATTTTTTCTAATTACACTCATCACAGATTTCTGCTGGAATTTGTATCGTGTATTCAACCAGATACATTAGATTCTCCTAAAACACTTATGCCTTTAACAGTTTTTATTTCAGAAAGGCAGAAATATAATTTGAAAATATTACCTAACACACATTCTCCTTAAGAGCTTATCTCTCTCTCCTCCACGTACATATCAAAAATAATGAAGAAGAGCTGAAGTCAAAGCCACCACTCTGAAAGCAGGATAAAATGAAAAAATAAACAAACAAACAAACAAAAAACCCCCAACAACAAGCGAATGGCTCTCCTTATCACTCTAGTTAAAATCAGTCTTGTGGAATCCACGCTTCTTCCTCACTTTCATTTCACATACTTCACACATACTTTGAAATTCAGTGATTTTAGCAAAAGATTTTCACCTAATGCTTGTGATTCTTAACAAGCCAAATTACTTAGAGAATGTGGCTAGGAACTGAAATTATTCCACTTATTTAAACATTATTTTAATATACATCTCTTCTCCATTTTTTCTGACAGTAATCAAAAAGGAATGTCTCTTCTAGCTTCTAATATTAACTTTTATTCTTATTAGGGATACAACAATACTTAGTAGCTACTTACTAACAATTTGAGGCTGTACAAATACAACAGAAAAACAGTCTGCCTCAAAACACTTACAAAATAAAAGCCCAGTAAATAGATAGATATTTCAACAAGAGAGCAAAGGAAACAATGATTAGTACAATAGATAGAGACCTTGGTAGTAGCTTAGCTGTTTTCTAGGTTTTTGCATAGGAGAGGATGAAAAAATTTTGAATCAGAATAGTAAATTAGGTGGATGGTGGATGTTAGAAGTAGATTGCTTCAAAGCAGGTCAGAAATTAAGGGAGAAAAAATGAAGGTGCTGGTATGAAGATTTAATAAATGGCAGCAGTAGGAAGGCAGAACAGCAGTCTTATTAGTTTTTTAAGTGAACAGTGAAGGAAATTGGGTTTGAAACTTAAATTATTTCATTCTAGTTTAATCTGGCCAAAAGCAAATGTATTTTATATTTCTTAGGCCTCCTGACTGAAAGACATTAATAAATTATTATCAAAATGCAATCTGATCATGAACTTCCAAATAGAGCTTTTTATTACTAATTAATGAAGGTAACTCATGTAACATACATAACTGTATGGCTGATGTGTACATCTTCAGGTGTTACAAGGCTCTTAAAGGATGGGTGCTGCATGCAAGTTCAGATAGCAGCAGCATTAGCCAGTGAAAAGTTTTCCACAACATTGTGGCAGAACACACGCAGCCTGCTTCCTCTTCTGCCGGGGGTAGAAATTTGCTGTTTTACATTAGTCAGAAGTTATATTAAGTTCTTTGCATGATGGAAGTTAGAAGTGATTAGGAAGGTCTGGGATATGAGAAGTGAAGTGCTGAAAACTGGGTTAGTACAAAGTGGCTCTAGCCTCATTTTCTTTCATTAGCTCCACATCCCTCTTCTCTCCCCACGTAAACTCCCCACAGAAATTCCAGTTCCATCCCCACAAAACACACACACACACACAGAGAGAGAGAGACAGCACCTATCACTCTCCTATTATTGAAATAATTCCTGTCATGATCAGCATTGGTAGCTCACATACGTCTCTGCCCTCTCTCCAGAATTGCTATGGTGTGTTAGGGCTAATGTCACCTTTCTCTCCCTTTGTGCAGGGTGGGGAGCAGAGAGTTAACAAAACAGGCAGCAGAGGACATGGGCTACTTGGTCATCAGGTGCCCCAGCCCTATGGCTCCTAAGTGCATGTTCGACTGGAGGCTGGATAAACATGTGATAGTGCCTGAGATCTGTCAGTGCCTGGCAGGCACAAGACCTGTAAGATGTTCCACAACATCACGAGAGGTGTCACAGTTGCTGGGTTTTCCACAGCCTGATGGTGGTGGTTGTATCCAAGACTGTTTTGAGTATGGGATGGATATATGGAACTCAGAGGGGTGTATCTGGGTGGAAGCCAAATCACAGAATCACAGAATCACAGAATCACAGAATCACAGGGGTTGGAAGGGACCTCTGGAGATCATCTAGTCCAACCCCTCTGCCAGAGCAGGGTCACCTAAAGCAGGTTGCACAGGACGGCGTCCAGGCAGGTTTTGAATGTCTCTAGAGTGAGAGGCTCTACCACCTCTCTGGGCAGCCTGTTCCAGTGCTCTGCCACCCTCAAAGTAAAGAAGTTTCTCCTCACGTTTAGATGGAACTTCCTATGTTGAAGTGAGAGAGATTGCCAAATGGGGAATATGTTTCTGAAAGCAGGCAAAAGTGAGGTTCTCAGGACAGACAAGAAGTTTTGAATGGTGGTGTTTTGGAACATTCCTAATGAGGAAATAGCTGGTTTAGATTGGTATAGCTGCATGAGAAAAAAAATGTGCTGGTGAACTTGGACCTACGTGTTACTTAAAGCAGCAGCCACAATGAAGGAGACTGGGAATAGCTGATCTCTCACTGCTCTTCCTTCTGTTAAGCAGCCCAGTTTTCCCCCAGAAGGAAAAATGATGGCATTCTTTTCACGTGCTTGTTCAGCAAACTCTCCTCCGCAACAAAGTAATTTCCTGTAAAATCTCCAGCTACTTTTCCTTTGAAAATATGAACAGTGAAAGATGAAAGGGAATACAGATGGATACAGAGAGACACTGCTTTGGACACAGTCATCCACTGACTCTGAATCTCAAGTGCAGGAAAATGACTCTTAGAGTCTCCTTTACCTGTGAAAAAGTGGGTTCTCAACAACTGTTCTTGCAGGCCTTTATTCACAGGGGAGATTTTGTGCTTTCCCAGTTTTATGCTTTAGTGGAATTATTCACAATCATGTCAGAACTGAAATGAGTCTTTTGGCAGGAAAGAGAGAGAAAAAAAAAAAGACAAGGACACTTACTTCTAAACTTCTACATATGTATTTAAATTTCCCAAAAGTCAGAAATATTATGGGGTGGTGGAGATTTCTCACTGTGTATGTAGTTCTGTCCAACAATCTGTTTTTGTTGAGTCATCTAAAGTAAATGTAAGAAACTTAATCACTTTGCAGGGCGTGCAGCAGATCAGAGAGTTACTGCCAAGTATGCATGTCTTGAAACCCTGCCATTTGTAGGCTGGAACCTTTACAGGCCACATTGCTGTTAAGTAATTAGTATATTTATAGATTCTTTTGTGCTTAAATAGAAGAGTGATGATGATAGCACTCAGAGACTCTTCCTTGCTTTATCTCTAGCATCATAGGGAAAGGAGCCAGCCAGTAGGTATTTCAGGAGCGGGTTCCAGAACTGACCTGGCTCCCCACTGTGTGGTAACCTGGCCACCTTTCCATGCTTTTTTATATAACAAAGAGAGGCAAAATACAATACATACTAACTTCTAAAAGTATTTGTATTTGATACTTTAATTGATGTTTAAGCAGCTTTGAGTCCTTTGCAAAACGACACAAGAAACATGACTATTAGTATTAGTATTATGACTAAAATCCAAAGGCCATCAGATGAAATCTTTGCAGATGTAACTCCACTGAGGTCAATTAATTTACGCAGTCTGAGGACCTGCTACAGGAATAGGGATTTTGTGTAATGAACAGATGGTATTACAAGTAATATACCATTTATACTAACTAAAGCACCTGTTTGAACATAAGTGTAAACTATTTATTTTAAAATATTTCCATGCCATGTTCCCTTTATTTTTATAATGCAGAACCAAAAGTTTAAAGCTAATTATAACCATTGTTGTGTTGTTTGGAAAAGTTCTTGTTGCTGCCCAAGTAGAAGAGTCATAGACAATTTGCCACAGAGGCAACAGATATAATTAAATGTGATGGAATTACTAACATTTAAGAAAAGCATGGTTATGAAGAGGTAAGTCAATAAAAAGATGACATAATGATGTACAAAAAACATTCGGTGTACAAATCCAAATGTTAATTACTGGTATTTTTATACATGAACATAGGTCATGGCAATTAGCAATAAGACAACAGATTTCATTAAGACCAAAACACAAGCATAAAGTTAAAAACTTGATTCAAAATAAAGTTGAAGAAATCTAAATAAATAGATCAGGGTAAAGAAATCAGTAAAATAAGTTACCTTATTAAAGTCTAATCTTGAGAAAGATTAGGATACTCATGGACCAAAATCACAACCCATTGCTTGCTTTCCAAATTCCTATTTGTTGTGCTATTTGATTACATATGAACTAAACATCATTTGGTTTATGCTTGTTCATCTCATATATTAATGATTTCATTAGTTCTCATTATAAGCATCATAAGTGCTTCTTGACACACAGAGGAAATACTTTGATCCACCTTGTAATTAATTAGAAACTAGTTGTTGTAAAGTGCTACATAGGCAAGTACTTTAACTTTTAATGCTGAACTAAACATTCAAATGCAAACAACAATTGATATTATTTTAGCTGGGATAAAATTAGACGGGCCATCATAAGAACATGCATCCCTTTCCACTAAAGCCTTGATCAGTCAAAACAGAAGGAGTGAAGGTGAAGCATTAGCTCATTGTGGTATATTAGGACACAGGTTACTGCGTAAACCACAATTTTGTTGGAGGAACAGATCCTGATCCTGCTTAACAACTGTATTAAGCAACTGTTAGGACAGAATTAATTTTTCTAAATAAAACTGCATGGGAAATGAATGTAGAGAGCTTGATATGTAAGAGTACATATCAGGCCATCTTGTCATAGATCAAAACATTCACTTATAAAAAATCAGAGCTCATTATGGGGGAAAGAAAGAGGAAGATGGACAGCGAGATGGGTTTGCTATCCATTCCATTGTATTGCATGACAATATGGGGAAGATATGACATCTCAGTCAGAGACAGAACTCAATAAACAAAAAGACAATTCCACAACTTCTCTGTGGAAAGTGTTGTAATTTATATCTTGCATGGGCAGAGGGGAGAAAAAGGAGACAGCTGTTGCAGCCACAACAGCTGACTACACCAGATATGCCACAACTGCAAAACAGATTTTAGTGAGCCCTCTCTCTTTTTTTAGTTTCTGCATTTACCAAGAAGCCGAAGACAACAGAGGTGACAGCCGGAAGCACAGCTGTGTTTGAAGCAGAGACAGAAAAAGCCGGCATCAAGGTGAAGTGGCAGCGAGCTGGCACAGAAATTACTGAAAATGAGAAATATGTCATCAAGGCAGAAGGAAACAAGCATTCACTGACAATCAATAATGTAGGAAAAGAAGATGATGTGACATATGCTGTAATAGCTGGAAGTTCCAAGGTCAAATTTGAACTCAAGGTCAAAGAACCAGGTACAGCGTTCTCTAAGCAATTCTAATTTCATCAGTATTTCCACTCCCACATGCAAACTTCATGAATGAGGTCCATGGAAATTAGCCTAACTTAATACTGCCAAATTTCTCTACTAGCAATATATCTGTTTTGCCCAGTTATTTGAAGCTACTCATTAATATTAAGTTGAGGAATACATTTCCTGTGGCTAAGACACCCATTTCCAGTTGTCAGAAGTCCACACAGTGGAGATTGCAGAGGGAATCTCAATATACACCTTTAGAATTCTCTGTCAAGCTTTTCAACTTAACTATTGAAAAGCAAAGCAAAGCCAAGCTAGTCTAACCTAATCTGACCTAAACTAAGATGCCTGCATCTTAGGCCTGCTATTTTATTTAAATTATTTTGTTTAAATACAAAATTTTAACAATCAACAAAAAATTTACAAGTTATACTGTAATGTTTTTAGGAGCTCATATGTTCCCAAAAACTGTCTCAAAATGACCTGCTAATAAAAATACATATTTCAAGAGGGACTTGAATACAAAGAATAACCTTTGTATTATTTGTACATCACCTATAATTACTACCTCTGTATACATTAAATGATCAGTTAGATGGGAAATTGAAAAACTTCCTGGGCTTTTCTGGGGAAAAACTATAAAGAGCCAAATTCTCAGGAATTTTCTCATGAAAAATGTCTGAAGATGCTGAGGATAGATGAAATAACTCATATTTGAAACATTTTGACTTTCCCGATCCCTTTTTTCCCCTCCAAAATGGTCCCCATTTACCACTTGTGATACTTTAATCTTCCCTTTTTATTTTGGTGAAAAGTCTTAAAGTCAGATTGAAAAGCCTTAAACTCCTTTGCTACCACTGTTTACTCTAGCAGCATGATGGTGGAGAGATCATTTGGTCAGCTGAAAAGATACTGCTGAACAGGAGACAAGACATCCTGTTCACAATGAAAAGACAGTGCATGACAGGTTATGAGGAAGGGGAAATCCTAGTACATGTTAGGACAATTTAACATCTGTCAGAGCATACAGAAGTATGAACCTGCTGACTACCTCATCCTGAAAGTAAACAGGTACATATTATACTAGCTCCATCTTCCTCATTGTCTTTCAGGTTAGTTGCAGGTAGAGCCTGGTACAGGCAGCCTACAAATAACAGGGCTACTGAATTTGGAAGTGTAATCATTACCTAAAAGCAATACATCTCTGAAAAGCACATATTAGTGATGGAGATATCAGGATGCCAAAAGAGAGAGAGTTTTCCTGTATACATTATATATTGATGCCTCAAAATAAGCCTTTTCTAAACAGCTACACATCCAAGTTATGGGAGCATATACACTACATTAGTTAGAATAACGTTTAGTTCTTTCCAATAAAAATTGAGTTGAAATTTATTTGGACAAGATCCAATGGGACACCTTCTAACAATAAAAGTGGTAGAACTTGATATTTAAGTACTAAAATAATACCAATTTAAAATCACACTGTTTTCTTTCAAGACACAAATACAGTTTAGGGTAAAAGGCATAAATTTCCTGAGAGCAGGGTTGACTCATGTTCATATGTTCACGGATACTGTCTTGTTTTTCAGACCTTACTAATATTAAATTGTTAAAGAGTAACTGGATTACCCATTATTATTTTCACAAACAATAATAATTTCAGCTCTTTGTTATAAAAAAAAATGGAAACTGCCCTCTAACCTGCTCAGACACAGCCACCTCCCTTTGTGACAGAGGAGCCACTCAAATTAGTCATCACGTGGCACAACGGGGCCAGAAATGCCCGTGGAAAAGATTTTGCAAATAGCTGGCAAAAAGTATGTAGGACTTGTGTGAGAGGTAGGCAAGGCCCCTTGGAAATGGCTTCACTACCTATGGAAAAAAAACCCAAACAAAACTTACTGCAACTGATCTGTTTCAATAAATTCTACCTGCTTCCATCTGCCCCAGTTGCTCACTCCTACGCCCTTTTCATACGTTTCTATTTTCTCCATCATGCCAAATGCATTTGCCTGAATTTGTCTGTGAGGTCATGGTTTAATTGAGAGGCCATAAACTTCCATGAGCCAGGGGAAGAAATGATAGACAGATTTTTAAAATACTTTCTCCGTATTTGTTACTAGCAGCGTCTAGAGCTTTTCCCAAGCCACACACAGCAATAGCATTTGGAAAAATTCATTCCAACAGCAGAGTTGAACAGAATCTCATGAAGAAGCAAGTTGTTTACAGAAATAATAATTGCATCTTTTTTCATTACATTTTCTATTTAGACCACTGAAGTTAACATCAAATAATAGTGTTATTCATCAGCTGACAAGTTTCTACACGTCAAGACTATAAAAATCCAGGAATCAATTCTTTTCAAGCTCAGCAAAAGAAAGTGCCTCATCATCCAGCTTCAGTAGGCCCCTTCTCCTTCCAGCACATCCTCTAAGTTCTAGAAAAACACAGCTAATTTCTCTGCATTTCCTAACATATATTAAAAGCTGTTCTTTTGCAAAATTTCTTCAGAAAGGAAGTAGAAACACGACTTTTTCTAATCTTGGCTTACATTCATTTCCAGAAAAGAGTGAGACAGTCACTCCTGCGGAAGCTGCTCCAGCCCCAGCTGCCTCAAAGTCGCCTTCTCCACCAGTAGAAAGCTGCCAAAACACAGAAGGTAATACAGAACTAACACTGTTATCAAGTCTGCTTCTTTAACGGAAGGGAAGAACAGGAACAGGGAATCCTTAGAGTCAGTGAGGGAGAGACAGTAGCTGAAAGCAGACTGCCAGCGATGAGTGACAGACAATAAAGAACAAGGAATCTGAGAGACAGAAATATTTTGAAACGTCTTAACAAATTCACTACATAGGCTGTAACAGAAGCTGATGCAGAAAGTTCTAACTAGTAATTCTGATGTTTATTTCAGCTGCATCTTCTGGCACTCAACCAGAAGAGCCTGTGGACCCTATTGGGCTCTTTCTGACACGACCCCAGGATGGAGAAGTTACTGTTGGTGAGTACAAAATGTGAGTCAAGTGATGTTTGTAAAGTGTATCTGTTGCTTGACTATTTAGGTCTCCATGTACAGGATGACAGCAGTGATATAACAGATAAATTAAACACTATTCATAATCTTATTTTAACCTACTTCCCTTACAAGGTGGAAACATCACGTTCACTGCCAAAGTGGCAGGTGAGAGCCTGCTGAAGAAACCATCAGTGAAATGGTTCAAAGGAAAGTGGATGGACTTGGGAAGCAAAGTGGGGCAACATCTCCAGCTACATGACAATTATGATCGCAATAACAAGGTACGATTGGCAGTCAGGTTCTCAGTCTTCTAGATACTAAGCTTTAATCTGGGGAAAATATAAGATAATACAGGAATGTTTTGATATTAAGGTACCCAAAGCTACACACAATGCTATACCTATGCATAGAAGTCTATGTTTTGCCTATGCAGACAAGAGACGAGCACTACATACACACTCTTGCATACCTTACCTATGATGAAATGAGAAAATGTCTAGAGAACTTGAGGAGCAGTTTTGCACTATCTACTACAGGATTCCCTCCATCTTCCTCTCAAGTAACAGATACCTGTTATATTCAAGAGAAAACAATAAATCAGACAGATATTTAAGTATGGTCTATCTTGGTTTTTAACAGATCAAGCATTCAGCTATTAGTGTTGGAATTTATTGTTCTCTTGCATTGTCTAGACTACTTTAAATAGCTGAGTAAGATCCATTTTTACCACAAATGCGTTCAAAGATACACAAACAGGAATACAAGAGAGTTTGTACCACGACTTCTCATCCTGTGTGGTATACGAAACGCTACCACCCTCTCCTGGATGGAACAGAAGAGACTTGCTCACATTAGCCACTGCTTTTGCTGAATTTTTAAATGTACTGTATACATTCTGGGTAGAGGCTGTACTTGTTTAATGCAAGCTCTGCTCCTGTTTCCAGTGTATGTGCAATTAGTGTATGTGATGACTGCACACACCAGTACACCAGCATAGTTTGCTAATATAACATTGTATCCTCTGAAAGACCTGTACGGATAATACTCTTTAGCTTTTCCTACTGAATTGGGTGAGTTATATGTAATTTTTATGACAGTAATGAGTTACATGCTCAGGAGGTTCTTAATTCTAAAAGGACACAGAGGCATATTTCATCCCTTGTCTGTTTCTCTCCATGACTTAGTATGCTGTATTCTCTCTCTCTCCTTCTCTTTCTCCAGTTCATTTTCTAACTTAGGAATTGTATCATTGGTGACTTTTCTAGGTGTACACCTTTGAAATGGAAATCATAGAAGCAAACATGACTTTTGCAGGAGGGTACAGATGTGAGGTGTCTACCAAGGACAAGTTTGATAGTTCTAATTTCAACCTGACAGTAAATGGTAAGATGAATTCCTGCCACCTTGTTTCTTCCTTTTATTTTTTTTCTTCCTGTATGCCCACCAACAAGTCTTTCTGGTACACAGTGGCAACTAGATGAGCATAGCTACAGGTACACTTGCAGAGGCCCACAGGTGAGGATTGGGATAGGTTGGCAGAGATATAGAGCATTAGAAGTAACACTTGGATGTCACTCAAGTCAGAACTGGGGTGCTTGTAAAGAAAGCATACAGAAAGATGCAAATCAGTCCAACTTTTCTCTGGCTTTATTCTGATTTTAGATCCATTCTTTCATGATATTTAATTTCACTAGAATAAAAGAGAGGCCTTCGACAAAAGTTCAGTACTAAATATGGATACTTGAAAACAAAAGGGAGAAATGGAAAGATTTAGACAAGTGACACTATTATCGGTTCCTTTCTTCCCAATAAATTCAAGTCATGCAGAAGCACCTTGTGATATAAAATTGCTTAGATTAGATGAATCATTTTATGTAATACATGGTGCCACTCTCACAACTGCTATACATAAGCTTATCAGCAATTGAAAAGGAAGTACGTTTTAACATCAATTTCCCCTAGACTGGAAGAGTTTAGGTAAAACAGTATAAGCACGGACCACCTGAAAAAGTTGACCATTTGGACCATTTCCTGTTTCAGTGGTTCTGTTGAAGGGACTGCAACATTAATCTGTCCAGCAACCAATGAGCCTAATATGCAAATACAAAAATTTCGTGAAGGTACTCAATCAGCAGTGTTCATTTTTGAAGTTTCACTAGTTTGCTGCAGGGCTCATAAGACTTAGGATTTGTGACTGAGAACAACTTTTCTCCCAGTAGCAGCAGTACACCTATTCATACCAACAGAAGCTTAGAACAGAGTGATAAAATTCTCTCTACGCAATATCCTTGATGAAGTTTCTGTACATCTCTACATATTTTCAGTAATTTACCTTTGCTTTCAGAAGATGGATTACAATTTATTATTAGTAATAATATTCAGTTGATATCCAGTGGTTTTCTCATCACGGTTTAAAAACACTGTGAAGCTAAACTTACAAGAATTGACAAACAAGACATAAGACGGTTCATCGTGCTGCAGCTTATTATGAAGAATGAGACAGAATTAAGTTATACACAGAACACTGGATGTTGAAAGCTAATTACTGAAGGCCACATGTTTAAAGATGATGCTTCAATCTTTTAATATCTAATTGATCACAATTTACAGTATAAGAACTTTAGAAAAAAATGTCTGCAAAGGAAAAACTTTAGAAATAGCACTGTATTTTTGCATTATTTTGACTTGCTCTTCCATTCTTGTTTGTCACTTTTTGTCACATCAGAAGCACCAGTAACTGCAGACTTGGACATTCGTGCTGCCTTCCGACGCACGTGAGTATGTATAGTAGAAACTTACGTAGATCAGATTATACTTCCATGTGGAATTCATTACTTTCCTAGACAAAACTAACTAAAAGCAAAGCTGTTGTACAAACAAGCACAAAGATAGGGATGTCTATTAAGAAAATATTTCTATTAAGAAAATATTTCTACTGTTAAAATACCATACAGCTCCTAGAAATCACCTAAGAGAGTTTAGACTTTGTAGTAGCACAACAATCATGCTTATCTTCAGTTATGCAATTGATAACGTGTATAATTTTACCAAGAACTTCACTTTTTTTCTAGACCTGTAAAAAGCACTCCAGACATAGAATAGAGAAGGAAAAGATTCTGTGTAGTGCCTAGTCTTGATTTGATCTGGCTTGAGGAACTACATGTACCTTAATACAAACATTTACTAAACAAAGAAATGGAGTTTGATGTGAGCTCTGTAAGCACATATCACCGATAACATTAATACAAGCATTTTGATTGTATTTGTTTTCATGTTCCATAATTATATTAATTGAATGAAGACAATGATACTGTAAGTGTCTGTGTAAAAACTCAGATCTATGTAGGTCTTCGATATGAAAGACTGCAAGGTATTGCACTGGTGTTGAAAAGTCTATTCTCTCCACATCTGTAATACTGTCTGAACTGATACATGACTTAGTGGAACAATGTTCCTTCTATCAGTAAAATTTGCAAAATGGGTTGATTCCTTTTTTTATTTAGACATTAACAGCATGTGTTTTTTCCCTGTTGAGTATTTCTTCTCCCTTTGTGTAATTCAGTTTCTGGTTTAGTTTTTATATGTTTTTCCAGTTAGTAGACCAAGAATATTTCTCTAACATAGGACACAAATTGTCTGTGGCAACTCCCTGAGTTTTTCCTTAAAAGTGCTATTTTTATATGAGGGTTTTTTTTTTTTAACATTCTATCAGAAAGAACTAAAAAAGTCTTGCAGAATTCATCTATAGTAAAATCCATCTATAGGTAGCTGACCATCCTTGCTGTGATGCCTATTCAATAGAGGACACTCAGTACACAGCTGCATTGTGTTATTTCACTGCAGGGAAATTAAGCTTCAAGAGTTGCCCTTCTTGCTAGCATAATTAAAAGAATGTAGAAGCAGTTTCAGGCTGTTCTGATTTTCAATTTCTTCTGTAAGAATGGAGCCAAATTTTGAACTGAACTGTTTAAATCTGAAGCTTTGTCTTTGATACTCTCACTCAGGAGCCTGGCAGGAGGGGGGAGACGGATGACTTCAGCCTTTCTCAGGTAGCTACTGTCTGTGTCAACAGACAAATTCAAGTCTAACAATGAACTGTCTCTCTCTGCTAAAGAAAAAAAAAAAAAAAAAAAGACACCACCCACCCCCCCCCAAGAACTAGCTGCATTTTAAATTCCAAATAAGTCACCATTTATAATATGTAGTGTTTATATGAGACAAACATACAAGTAAGTAGTAATGTAAGATGCGTATAAATAATGAAAAGAGTAGGTTGATAGTTCAGTGAGAGGTAGATTCATCTATGGAAAAGTCATGTGTTTGGCAAGTGGCACCTCCTCACTATTGTTAGAAGACAAAAGTAACTTCAAATTATATGCATGTCTGCCCCCTCTGTTTTACATGTTTTCCTCTGTACTGAGCACATGCTGACTAAAATTGCCACTGCTCACAGAAATCTACCAACACACATGTATATGAAAATCTGTTGTTTCCTAGCACACTCTTTATCCTAGTATCATTAAATTTCCCACCCTATCCCTTTTGGTCCCAACGTCTTCTACCATAACGAAAATAGGAACTCTGAGATTAGACTTAACTCTTTGCATGTTAAAGCAATTATTAGGGTCTTATTCTTCAGAAAAGCTAAACGTTGACTGCTGGGCTTTCCTGAAAATCTGATTTAAGTACCACCTGGGAAGCAATAAGGTGACTAGTTATTCTCCCAGCTCTAGATTCTGATTTCCTGAATATTTGATCACAAGAAGGCCTTTTCAAATTTGGGATTATACTAGTGATTTTTATGTACATTTTATACCTGCAAACATTGAAAATCTTCTGAAAGTTGGGAACAAAGTGGCCAAAAATACACTTTTCTGTTTGAGCATTATACTCAGAAAATTCTTTTCCAGTACTGTACTATCTGGAAAATAATTACAGGAGTAAAAATGGTACTTTCTTAATAAAAAGATATCTCCTTACAATATATTCAAAATTACACTGATTCAAAATTGTTACTTATTCTCACCAACCTTCCATTGTCAAGCAGCACAAGAAGTTTGGCACTCGTTTCTTTCCCATTTTATTAACAGTATTGTTAAAATGCCCATCATTTTTCTGTTGAGGCTGTTTTCTTACTTTTTAAAATATTTGTTCCTGCAATATTGAGTTTTCCTGACATTCTGGTTTACACTTCTACAGACAGACTGATTTTCTCTGAAGCAGCTAGCACCGTGTATTGACAGAGACAGTGTTATGGGCTACCACTACCACCAGTACAACTGAAAGGAATAATTTCTGTGTATAAAACAATAACTAAATATAAGATATTACTGCTGGAAGAATCTGAATGCTGTAAGATGGCATGACCAGATTCTTATACTCAAGACAAAAGAGATGTCAAGGAGCAGCTGAACGTTGATGATGGGAGACTGACTGAGATGAAGAAAATCCATTTTGACTTTTCAAACCCTGTCTGAATGCAAAAAAGACCTTTATTTTTGCTAAGTTGAATAATCAATAGTCATGAAATCCAGTGTAGCTCCTGATACTTTTATATCAAATCCCTGAAGTGATTTTTTAAGAATTAAACCCAAAGAAGTGATTTTAATGACTTTACACTAAGTTTTCAGAGTAGATCTGTACATCAAATGTTCAGAAGCACAGCTAAACCACATGTGATTCAGAACACCAAAAATAACAGTGTGCATTCCGAGTTCACCATATGTAACAGACAGAATTGCACATCAAAAAACTCCTGTTTGTTGCTTCTTGTTCTCACGAATCAATTCATCACCACATTGCTTGCCATGACACTTGTTGAACAACTGCATATTGAACCTCATCTCAGAATCAAAGTCAGATCACAGAATTCCTCCGTTAACTCTCTCAAGCACCAATGATGTGACACTTTTTTCAGTATAATGAATCCTGGAATCACAAAGAGCCTTAAGAAACAATTACAGCTGGGATAATACTAGAAAAAAAAAGTTATTTTAGATTGTAAAAAGTCCCACAAAAAGGTTGGTTAAATACTGCCCCACATTGTAAACAATAACCACATTCCTGAAATTACAGCTTTCCAAAAGCACTAATGATTCTAAAGGAAAGCTTCTGCAACATCTTCATGATAACAAATACATTCCAGATCAATAAGACCACCAATTTAATACTCTGTACAACTTTATCCATAATAAGTACAGAAAAAATACAAGTTCATTAAATATATTTCTTAAACCTATATGAAGACAAATATGGACAAAGAGCCTATTAAGTCGCCTTCCATGTCAGTGCACATTCTCAGTTATTCTAAAGCCATCTACTAATCCCCTACAAAAAAAAAATGTCATCTACATAATGATATAGTCTCACAAGCTATTCCCATTTCCTCTGGAAACTAATTATGGTTTTCTGTTATTGTACAGTACCGAGGGACATGAAGAAGGTGGAGAGTTTAATTTTAGTGCCCTGCTGAAAAAGAGGTGAGTAAAAATCCATAGACTTAGAGAAATAAAGTAACCAGCTTCTGTTGAACAACTCTGAAAACACTAAAACTAGAATAAGTGACAGTTTCATAAATTCAGAATCCTTGTAGTTTTCCTAAAGCATCTCTAACTGGAAAAAGGATGACAGGTAATTATGGCAAATTCCTCAAATACTCAGCATTTGCTGCATTTTTGCAAGGTTTATACTAGAGAAAAAAAAAAAAAGAAAAGAAAAGAAAAGAATGAAAAGAAAAGAAAAAAAAGATTGATCTTTCCCAAGATAGAAAAGGCTGGGACTAGGGTAATTACATGCTTCCACCAGCACTCTTCATTAAAAAAAACCCAAAACACAACAATTTACAATACCTGTGTATAACGCTGCCTTATTAAGAATTTTCTGTCCTAAGTTTTCACAATACTTCGCATCAGAGAGCTGGGAGGACAAGTCTTTTTATTAGATATCTAAATGTTACTATCACACAATACAGCTATATATTATATAGCTGTTTATCGTATATATAAAAAGATATTCTATGTGGTATAAATATTATATAAATGCTTTTTACTCTTCCGATTCTAATTCTTATTCCTTGCTTTTACTTTCATTTTTTTGGTGGAATTTCATCTCCCATTCTCATCCTTCCTTGCCACATCTGTTTTCATAACCTGTCTACTTAATGTTTTTCTCTTTTTACCACCGTCTTAATCTGGATGTTTTGGATTCCACTGTTGCCAACAGAGAGTAAGATTTCTATTTAATTTTATTATAAACGCATGGATCAGACTGCATATAAGAACCATTTGGTTTGAAATAATGCATGCATCTTTATCTTTCCTACATGTAGAGCATGACAAAAATTAGATAGTATGAAAGAAAATTATCAGCCACCAATTTCTGAGACAGAAATGCTTTTAAACAATTAGTACAAGTTAAGGATGGACCATTCAATACAAACCAATTTCTCTGAATGTCCTTTGGTTTCCGTCATGACTTTCTTTTATAAGCAGTTTTAAACTGTCCTTGAATTTCCAGATTTTCTCAGTGACCCACTGCTTTAAATTCCTATTGTCATAGAAATTAAAATCAGAAAAATAATTTGCATAATATGCCTGCTGGTGCCTATCAAATATGTGCTGAAGTTTCGTTCCATCCATCCTTAAACATGTTAAGTAAACATGTTACTGAAGTCACTTATTCCATAAATGTACAAGCTTCTCTGTTACAAAATATTTCTTTGTATTCCAAGTAAAGTTTCCATTGCACATTATCATCCCATTACTCCAAGCATGCTTCTTTCTGTTTACTGCCCCTGGTCACTCTGTCCTTCCAGCACCTGAAGTTACTATAAACACTTGCCACTAGATTCATGTTTTGCAAATCTAAACTTAATCAGTTTAAGTTTTCACAATCAACTACTTGGGTGAATGTTGTTGTGAATCTGTGTTCAGCCTTTGCTCAGGTATTGGTATCACTATTTCTAAAAAGTGTTTTATCTTCACAAAGAGTACGGGATCACGTAGACATCTGAAGTAGCTTGGTCACAGAAGGTAACAAAGCCACAGTAGCCTCTTGTTTCACTCAGGTTAACTCACCCAAATTTCCGTGGGGCAAACAAGGTCACACAGGTACACTAAGCCCTGTATTATGCAATATGCAGTGTATCTAACTAGGACTGAATTTTGGCTTTGCAGCAACACTACAACCAGAGTTTTTTTGTCCTTCTAAAGTAGGAAAATATGCTTTCTGAATAATGGCAGTAATCAAAACTGTACAGGTTTGAGAGCTCAAATAGTGTAGCTGTGCACACACTCTAATTTCTATAGAAAATGTAAGGCAAAAAAATGTTGATGTCTTTTTACAAATTTCAAATACATGGAGGCCAACATGAAAATATTTGCATAATTTCATACAGTGACTTCAGCTGGAACAAAGTGCTAAGTACTGTGAGCCCTCTCCTAGTGCCTTTTTCTTCTGCTTTCATAATTAGTTTTGAGCAGTGATAGAACTCTAAAAAGTAGTAAAAATCTCCAGTATTTCCAGAAATGTTTGATCTGTGGATTTAACTACTCATTATTTGTTAGACTAGAAATACAATTCATTAAAAGAATCTTACAGGTTTCACTGCATTTTATCAGTGTTTTTTGACCTTTCTTGACTTACAAATCTCTGTTTAGTGAATTTAAGCATACTGATAAATTCACTGCTCCTAGCTGTTTTTCAAAGCCACTTTAGAAGTAATTTGTGGATCTTTCTGGCTTTGCACACCACAGGCTGAAGACCACTCCTGTATTAATTAGAACGGATAGGCATAAAAACTCATCATGGAATGAAAGTATTCTTCATTAAAATAGAATAGAAAAAGGGACCTCATGCCGAGGAACTCTCAAGAGCTATGCAGATTCAAATAGAATTGAAGATTATTCTTTTACCACTTCTGCTTTGTCCCACCTACTTTACAAGTGCCCCTCAATCCAGAGGTAATGAACATTCCCACTATAATAAAGAGAGCTTCATTTAATACTGTATCTCCTATCGCTGTAATTTAATTAAATGGTGTTGACATACAGATGTCATGGGTCAAGGAGAGGTCATTGAGAAGAGGAAGGGAACAGCTGTCACAGAACTATTAAACAGGATAGTGAGCAGAGACCTTGAAGGAGGTGACAGCTGACAGGGTCCAATCAGTTGACAGTAATGGGATAGGAAGGAACCATCTCTGGGATGTACAAAACTATTTTTAACCCCTCCACATATGTTTAAAACATATCAGCTGCGTATTCCATTTACAGCAGATTCACTAAGCTGCATCTTAATTCCTCCAAGTGCATACTTAACATATGAGGTGATCCCTCTGAATAAGGATCCCCAACATCAGGAGAGCAACGTAAGGGTGGGAGAAACTTCAGGAGTCCAAATACTTTTTGTACACTGCTTAGTTCCTATTGGTAGTGGACAAGTACAGCCTAACTGTGGAAACTGTGTCTTTATGGGATCAAAGAGAAAGTTTTAACAAATACAAAATGGTGAAAAGGACTACTGGGATGGGGAAAACTTTGCTCAGAGGCAGAGAAAGACTTTTTTTTTTTCTTTTTCAGAACTCAATTAAACAGTATGCAGATTACAACCTTTAGGTTTTTTTACACCCAACTTACAAGCCTTTCCCTGTAATTAGAAAATATTAGTATTTCCAAGGAAGAGACTGTACTCTTGCTTATGATCAAATTTCTTGTATTTCAGCTTGTATACACCAAAACTGTATTGCCAGACATAACAATGGAAAAGCTAAGGCAAAAATTAAGGAAGTCTTCTCAATAGCGACATATACTAGACTGTGGAATTGCTTCCAAATTGGAAGATTTTTCTCATGGTGTATTTAAAAATAACTCACACAGAATCTTTTTGAAAAACTCCACGAATAATCCTACCTGCAAATTTTCAGGTAAAGGGGTGCATACAGATGAGCATATAAGTAGGCAGATAGACAGACAGACCACCAACACTTATATAATGCGTGAGGGAAAATAATAACATTTGAAACTGTTAAGTCTTTCTTATTTCCTATGATTTGATATTTCCTTTTGAGATACACAGACTATTAATTGTACTAGTACAAAAAATTCTGCACATATTAGAATTCCAATTTACAAGTATTTAGAAATATTTTAGAGTTGCTCATTGATATGATCAAGGCAACTAGCCCAAGAACTGCTTATGTTAAAAAAAATCTCAGTCTATTTGACAAATCAGTTCAATTGTCCTGCCTTCTGCTACGCAAAACTACAGATCATTTGTAGCTGCCCCAAATAAAATGATAGATATATAGGGAAGAGGAATCCTGATTAAATTTGTGGGTGATGTTGATGCACTGTTACAACAAAGCAAATAGCCAGTAGGCTGCAGTTATTGCACGGAGTCCAGACTTCGGATACACCTATTCATTCAATGAGCACTAGTGAGGGCGTAGTGCTTAGTGAGTGCTAAACCACTCCAAAGATATAAGATATTGCACGCCATATTTCAGTTCAAACTCATTCTCTTGCCTCCTTTCTGTTCAAGAGCTACAAGGGTGCTGGAAATCCCAAGCCTGGACTGCAGTACTTTAATAAACATAGCAGTCTCGTTACAAGCAAGCCTTTTTTGGGCAATAAAAGGAGAATCAGAAATGTTTGGTTATACCTGCTGTCTAGAGTGACTACAGTCATGCTTTTTAAAGTAGTAATATTTTTCACAGACTAATGGGGGACTGTTCTTTTCCTGAAAAAAATTAAAATGTGCCAAATAATCCTCCACTTTTCTCTGCATTACCTGCTGCATAATATGTGTGGATGTTAGGGTCTACCACTGAACACAGCTTCATTTTAAGGGTGTGTTCTGCTGCACTGGAATCTGCTTGGTCCTGGTGATATCAAAAACAACAGCTACAGGAAGTTCTTTTTCCTAAAGAAATTTTTAAGAAAATTTCATGTTTCATCCTTTCTCTGTTTACCAAAATGCAAACTATGACAGGCAACAACTCCACGATGACAGGGCAAAGTACTTGTTTCCCTGTAAGGTGATCAGCCATAATTAGGAATAAGCAAAAGTGCTTACACTTGTCATACAAATTGCAGAGTGGAACTGTGCAAAATGTGTGAGTTCACTTTCAATAGGGAACAGCAGTTTTCTTAAGCCTATTTCAGAGCTTTTGCACGAGCTCCTTCATCTCCCAGCTACTGAAGCACAGGCTTGTTCTGCTAAAGGTGAAGATGACATTCATGGCTCTTTTGTATTAACACATGATGCCCTCTTTCTTGCCCATCGGGATGCTGCATGTTTTTCCAAACGGTTCTCTGCATCATTCTGGAGTACAGCAGCTTCTTGCGCTCGGTAAATCGGTAAGGTTACACTAATTTCTTTTTCTATTTATGATCTTTTAAATAAAAAATACGATGACAGAAAAAGAATGCCTTTCCCAAAGCCAGACAACCAAATTTTCACTTGGTTTTGCTAAACCAAACATTAATTCTTCTATAATCACTAGTTCTTTGGTTAAACTATAAAATAAGTAGTCCATTGTAAATATTGTCTTGTTTGCCACTACTCACCAATATATGTCTTTATGTTTTATAGATTACTATAGCCAAAAATCGTCTTTACAATAGGCAATAAATGTTTTAACAACCTGTGATTCATTTTAGTGAAGAGAAAAAATGTCCTGAGTAGAAAAGGACTTGTTTTTTATTAACATAAACCAACTGCCTTATTTCTAAAGCATTCTCAGGATATTGGTTCAGTTCCTTGCTTTGCCACATGTTTTGTATACGACCATGGCAGGAAAATAAGTCTCCTTGTGTTTCCATTACCCATCATTAAAGGGAAGTTAATATTTATTTGCTTTGGCTCTTAGAAATTAAACCCTTTAGGACAGTGATTGGATTTTAATCACTGTATATATAAATATAAGTAAAATCAGTCACCAGTTTTATTTCATTATTTTAGGCAGTAATATAGCAAAAAGTTAGACTGCTAAATTTTTTATTGAGAAATGGCTTCATCTAGCCAATATGTAGCTCTCCAAGCCTATGGCTGTTTTAAAATCCTCTCTGTAGTGGCATTCAGATACTCTAATCCGTTTCTGCAGAGGTGAAGCAAAATGTGAATCACAATCTGATGTTGATGTCTGGGAAATCCTGAGAAAAGCTCCTCCTTCCGAATATGAGAAAATTGCTTTTCAGTATGGTATCACAGATCTGCGTGGGATGCTGAAACGCCTTAAACGAATAAAGAAAGAAGAGAAAAAAAGTACAGGTTGGTGATCTGTGTTTATTCCAAATATATGTGTTCATATCTTCGGGAGTTCTTCAAATACTAACATCAGCTGAACAGCAGCCAGATACAAGAGCACAAGAAATAGGAGTTTCCTATTCCAATTGTTACACAGTCTAGATTAAAGCTAGGCCCAAAGCTCTGAGGTACCTTGCTCGGAAACTCTGGATATTCTGAACCTGCTCATTTTACTAGTTTCTTCTACTCTGCCCCTTATGTTTCCCTGAACATAAAACACCACCACTCCCCTACCCCCAAAACTGCTCAGTATGTCAGGCATCAGTGATACAATTGAAGAATTTAATTTCCATTAGGATGGTACGTTTGGAATTCCTGAGCCTTTTCTAGTCTTGTGAAGTATTAATTACCTAATTTTAACTAATTTGTTTTAAAAGTCTGAAACAGAGGAGGCAAGCTGCCCTTCATTAGTACTGAGAAGATCAGTATAATTTTCCTACACGGGCAGATGTACCTGTAACTCTATTTAGGATATGTTGAAGTACATAGTCACATCTAATTTAGAATGTTCCACTTTGCTTACTTCTGTTTATATCACATGCTTTTCTTCCTATGTTAAGGAAAAACAGAAAACAGAACAGGATGAAGAACAGACAGAAATCGTAAAAATGCAAACAGGGATGCATAAAGTAGGGAAGGTTTAAGATGTTGGCAGACAACAGGAAAGGGAATAAAGATTTCCTTTCCTGACAGAGAACACACACACACACAAAAAAACTAAGTATAAAAATGATAAATATATTCCTTTTTTAAAAAAAATAAAATCATTCTTCATCATAGCATTCCTCAAGAAGCTGGACCCAGCTTACCAAGTGGACAAAGGGCAAAAAATTAAATTAATGGTCGAGGTTGCCAACCCAGATGCTGATGTGAAATGGCTGAAGAATGGACAGGAGATCCAAGTGAGCGGCAGGTAAACTAGAAATATGGGAAATCCAAAAATTAATGAGCTGCAGCTTGGACAAAGTGGAAAAACTAGCTTTTCTTATAAAGAAAGCAACAAAATAAGGAGAAATAGGAGATGAGAAAGAATCTGTATAATGCTTTGGCTCATGGTCAGTTTGCTGTTCTCATGACTTTTTCTTTTTCTTCCCTCTGCTCTATATATCTACATGTGAAACTGGATGCTTACATCTACCTACTTAGCAAGTAAGTCCTCAGATTATGTTCTGATCATTATGTGTATATTCAGGGCTCAAAATTACTTTCTTGCGATATGGGATATACATCAGTGCAGCTTGTTTGTAAAACAAATTTCCAGTGATTTTGTGCTGAAGCCATGAAAAAGTATTTTTAATGGCAGTCAAGTTTGTTGTATGGCGAGATGTTAGAGAAGCATCCAGCACCATTCACAGGAATTTGTATGTCTCACACTTGTACGAAGATTTCTCCATAATTTCCTATGCTAGTTTTTCAAACCCTACTGCTGTCCACTGCACCAGGACAGGGATATAGGGCTTGAGTCTTAACAAACCTTGCTGCTGATGTCAGAAAAAAAAGTAAGAACCTATTTCTCTGCCAGACAGGGGAAGACAGTGACTGGGTCCAAAAGAGTTACTCTCTGATAATTACATTTAGATTTTCTTTTCAGATATATTTTTGAGGCTGTTGGGAATAAGAGAATACTGACCATAAACCACTGCTCTCTGGCCGACGATGCAGCATACGAATGTGTGGTAGGGGAGGAGAAGAGCTTCACAGAATTATTTGTAAAAGGTGAGCAAAGGTAGCAAAAGGAAAGAGATCTCCCCTAACATTTAGAATTACTGTCACCTTCTCTACTCTCAGATTAGTTAATCTCGAAGGAAAGGAAATTCTCAAATATATGAACAAATTCTGACATCTATTGAAGTAGATATTTTTCTTACGGTTAAATGAAGGAAAATTTTCCCTATAGCTGCAACTAAGAAAGCACAGGAAAACAGCACAGTAACAGTTACCATTAATTCTCATTTGGAAAGTGATTTATGTCTTTCAAAAATAGGGCTAGGAACTTACTTTAAAAATTTGATTCTGCTTGAGAAACATGTGCCTCAAGCTGTACAAGCAGATCAAGTAGTACAGAAAACTAATGCCTCTAGTTTAGAATTTCAGAATATATATGAAAACTGATTAATCCTGTGTTTGTATTCTGTCTCAGGAAACAAAACCCAAAAGGTCATTTGATAATATTGATAATGTGATCCGGCATAGTAAATTTTAAGTTCCAACACAGAAAGCATCACCATGTATTTAGCCAGGGGTTCTTCCTGTGGAGTGTAGAGTGGTGAAATCTACCTCTGGTCTTCAGTCTTTCAGAATATGCTTTTAATAAAAGTCTCTTCATTTCCAGAACCTCCAATCCTGATCACTCACCCACTGGAGGACCAGATGGTGATGGTTGGAGAGAGAGTGGAGTTTGAGTGTGAAGTGTCTGAGGAAGGAGCTACTGTGAAATGGTAAAGGGGAAAAAACCCCAAACAACATGAAAACACATCCATCCATGGGACATTCTAGGACCTATGTTTGTGGACAAGTTGTGGAATAAAAAGGAAGAAGGCATCCTACATAGTTGTTTTCAGGAAAAGATTGATCCTCCTCCTATATGTCAAATGTTGAGGAGGAACTGAGAGGCCAGAATATGGCAGAAAACATATTAAGTATAGACATTTCATAGTGTCTCTAGAATTTCTTGTTCAGCATTTACAGGATGCTACTGACTGCCGAGTTGTTAGCTTTAAAGTTTTCTAAACACTTGACAGTAATGTCCAACTATTGCCCAGACTAATCAGATCTGTATTGTGATGAGTTTGCTGTACTTTATGGAATCTTCTGGTCTTCTCAACTGCAGTGAGGTGGTTTTTTAAAAAGTATTTTTTCTTAGGTAAAAAGTTAGTGTCTCTTGAGGAAGAAGAGACACTAGAGGGAGAAGGAAGGTCATTGGCTTATTTTAACACATCTGTTGTGGTGATCCTGCAAAGCCAGTCATTATGCGTATGCAGCGAACAGGATTAAGATGACAAACATTTAGACCATAGAGTCCATTTTGTTGGGCATTCCAGCTGAGCGGAAGCTGGAAGGTTCACACTGCTTGGGCAGGCACAGCAGGCGGTGCTCACATACTGAGTCTTACGCACACTGTTCTCACTTCATTTCTCTACCAGATGAAATTCTCTTGTGCTTGTTAACAGCTTCAGGCACATGGTTATCAACTGTTCCCGCAATGCCCATTACATTCCTGGAAAGTGCCAACCACTCATCTGATCTCCCAAAGGAAGGCACTGGGAATTTAAATAGAGCCCAAGAGCTAGCAGAGTGTATGCATGACACTATTAAAGCCACATGCACAGGCACACACATGCTATTGTGCAGGAACTGCTTACAGATGCCTGGTCACAAGAGATGGGGACAACCAGATCCGTCCCTCTGGGCACAGTGCAGCTGCCACACTTTGATCCTATGCCTTTGAACAACTCCCATACATCTTGCAGAGCTGGTATCTGTGGGATGGGCATTTGGTGTGACAAGGGCAAACCAGCAGCTGTCTCAGCCTGAAATGCAGCAAGTGGTCAGAGAAACTTTTCAAATCATAGCAACAGAAAACTGAGTAGTTAGATATTTACACTGTATTTTACTGTTTTTATTAAGTGAGACTCAGTCAATGACCTTTGGCAACAAAGGGAGCATTTTGGACAATGGAGAGAAGTGTCCAGGGAAAACATGAAACACAGTATGGAGAAAGAGTTCCAGTTTTACAGCTCATTAAGGAAATGCTCAACAGTTTAAGCCAAGTAACAGGCACTAGCTCTGGGCACCTGTTATAGCTCTTGCACCCTTTAAACCTGCGATATGAAATCACAAGCACATGAACAAAAGCAATTAGGTGACTTGCACAAGACAGAAATAAGGCTTACAGCCTCTTATGCATGGCCATCAGGCTAGGGCTTGGAGAATTCATTATGTGGGTCTCTTCATAGTAATCAGGAAAGAATGCTCTCTTGGTCACCCGGAAAGGTCTCACATTATTATTAGGCCGTACTATGGAATAGTTCTTTCTAAATTTCAGATGGTCTTGGAAATAATATAATTCCTGAAGAAATTATATACTAAAATACATAGTTTTCACCTGATTTTTCCATCTCTGAATGCTGGATGTATCATCTCAGCAACTCGCAATGAAAATAAACTATAGTAATGTAAATACAATAAATCTGTGTCCCCGTTATCACATAATACCTACGTCAGTGATATCTCAGAAGATATTAACCAATTTATCCTTAGAATCTAAACAGGAAATAGGAAAGCATTTCCAGACAGAGAAAAGAGGCATTGAGTGAAAGTTCAGAACAGATACTTGATCTTGCAGATGTTCAGGACTTGGATAGACTAAACCATGGCTGACCTACCTATCATTGCACTAGTCCTGCTTCAAGTGTGAAGCTGGACCAGATAAACCAATGCTTCTATGGTTCTATAAAATCATCCACTTATACTTTAATATCAACTGATTCTTCTACTTCATTGCTCTAGTTACCAAAGGAAGCCCTGTAATATTACCTTACCACTTTTCACTGCAGCGGTGTATTATTTCAAGCCAAATGATATCTGGGAGTTCTTTTTTGAGGTTTACAATTTTATCACTCCCCTGTCAGTACACCCCTCTGCAAACACTCTGCTCATACGCAGCATCAGCAATGTGCTAGTCAGTAAAACAAACACAACTTAAATATATTATTCCCTTCCCAGGGATTGAAGGCACTAGCCATTGCAAATAGTCTATTTTCATTATTTAGACAAGATTTCAAGAGATTTCTTTCTTACCAATGGCTGAATAGAATATTCAGATCTCTTTCCTGAGCCATGTGTCAAAATACACCACCAAAAAATAAATTTAGGAGTTCAGCTTTGGAAAACTAGCCACAGTGCATGTGCCTGTTTTTTGCCACAGCAGCGTGTTGAACTTCTGGATTACAGTCCATTCTCAGCAGTTCAGCAAAGGTTTACACATCGCATTGTAGCACTTGTTTCAGCAGTAATCTGCATGAATGAGAATATCAGCCTTAGGAGAGCATCTTGCATGTGGCCTCAGACCCTTGCCACTCAGCAAGCCGAGGAAACATTACCCTGACACAACAGTAGGCACTGTGTTTCATGTGGTTGTTACAGGCATCCTCTGTTTCCTCCCCTACTAGTGCTGTAGTCCTGTGATCTGGAAGGGAGGCCAGCATTTTTCTAAACCAACTAAAAATTCCAATAAGCTGTGCTGTAAAGAACAGTTAGGAGGGAGTAACCTGTAGGTATTTTGAAATGCAGTTGCAGCAGGTACATCTAAGTCACAAATTGTAGGATTCCTGTCCCTGCTTGAAGTTTTGATCTTGTGATTTACTTCAGCAGACTCTAACAGAGGCAAAAGGTTTTCTTGCATACATCTACCCAGAAATTAGAGCTATAGTATTTTAGTGAGTCCCTAAGTAGAATTTCAATTTGCTATCCTGTAAGCTCATTTGTTAACCTCAATAGTCTAAGGAAAAGAACACAAGATAGAGAGAGAATTCTTACTCTATTAAAAGTATGACGTCTTTTCTATTTCTTTTTCCACATGGGTAAGTATCAAAGGGAAAACCTTTTTCATTTACAAACTGCAGCAGTATTCAAGTAACATAATATAAATATATTCAAATAATAATTAAAAATATAAAATGTTACAAAAGGAGTAAGTTGACGATGTTACAAGTTATTTTCTTGTAGCCTATTTATGTTATTTAGGATTAGGAACAGGAAATCTTTAAAACATCTTACACATTTTGGTGTGACCTTGAATCCTCTCTGCTCGTTTCCCTTCATGATGATTGGAAATTACAATAATTAAATTTCCTCCCAGGCTGGATGGTGAAGCTTAATTTAGTGAAGTCTTAAATATACTGTGGCATCCTTGAATGGAAAGGGCTACAAAATCCAAAATACATCTTCATTTAAATCCATCCTAAAACTTTCTTCTTTTACTGATGCCTGTAAACCATGAATTTACAACAATTATAAATCACACCAGGAAAATTAAGACTTTTAAGTCATTTCCCAGCAAGTCCCATTTACCTTATGGCAGCTTTTGAGACAGTAAATTCCCTGCTGGTGAAGTATGTCTTCATCCCTGTATCTTCTACAGCATTTAACATCTTTTCATGTTTATCTATAGTGTATAAATTGTAACAATCAAGTAAGTCCTTGTGAGTGAGCTCTCCTGAATTAGAAGTCAAATACCTAGTGAAAATTAATGGTCAAGCTAGAAACATTCTGGTTCCACTAACATTTGTGCAATGGTCTGGTTTTTTGCTAACTTGAAATGCTACAAAGATTGGATTTATCTTGTATCTTCCAATCTCTAGTAACATTGACCTGATGCTTACTCTCCTCTTCTAGCCACAGAAAAATGACTCAACACTATTTGGCATTGCAGGGAAAAGGACGGAATTGAGCTGACACGGGAAGAAACATTCAAATACCGATTCAAGAAAGATGGAAAAAAGCAGTATCTAATCATTAATGAGTCAACCAAGGAGGATAGTGGACACTACACCGTGAAGACCAATGGTGGGGTATCAGTCGCTGAACTAATTGTGCAAGGTAGGCACAGGTAATATTACAGAACCAGAGAAGCTGAAAAATGAAAACAGGCTGAAGGTAACCTTCTCCAGGATAGTGCATAGGGGTAGCATAATCCTCACACCAGGCAAAAAGAAGACTTAGTAAGGGACATAAGGTTTGATAATAAAGGCCTCAAGGAGAAGTCGGACCTGTGTGCCGGATGTAACAGATACCCTGATAATAACAGGTGCTTAGCTCTCGGTCCTGTTAAAGCCCTGCATGCTGTGCATTTCCCTTCATATTTCACTCTTCCACAAACAGCTTGCTCAGCCTGAGCCTTTTCTACTCAGTAAACCCACACTAACTGTTTACTTACAGAACTATTCTGGTTTGTTGATGTGTGTATTAATTATTTGCACAATATCAGAGAAAAAGCTGGAAGTTTATCAGAGCATTGCGGACCTGACAGTGAAGGCACGTGACCAGGCAGTCTTCAAGTGTGAAGTCTCTGATGAAAATGTGAAAGGAATCTGGTTGAAAAATGGCAAGGAGGTGGTCCCAGATGAAAGGATAAAGATCTCCCATATTGGCAGGTTAGTCTTGTTTCAGAAAGCAGGTACAGGCTTGGGTATTGCATTGCAATCCACAGGAACTCTTATCTCAGGGGATAGGAATATAAAACAAGACTTTGTCCTGGCTCCAGCTAAAAGGAAAAAAGTTAAAAACCTTCTCATATGCAATCAACATATAGTGACAGACTTGCTTTGGTATGTGTACCGTCTTTCTGCATTTGTACGTTTTTACATGTATGACATCAGTGGTATATCAGCTGAATTCCATTCTCCATTTTCTTTAGAATTTCATGCTTTCTTGGTATTCAAACAATCTAGACAACATATTGTTGATAACTTTAAAATTAGCAGTAGTGTTTAGACAGACTAAGATAGACCTTATGTATAAACCCCTTCAGAAAAATTAGTGTTTATATTAACACATACAGTTGCACAATTCTGTGCTCAAGTTTCTTAGCAGTCTAACTACTACTGGAAACAGAGACCAAGAAGATTCAGAAGATACATAAGCATTGCATGTTAGGTAAAGTCTTCCTTGGTACCCCCTTTCTGTATTCTGTTTTTAATTTACAATAATACAGGGATGGAGCATCAATTTTTACCTTGTTTTTCCAGAATTTATTGTAGTCACAACCTTATCAAATGAAACCAGTCAGCAGTGTTACAACTGCCCTAGTAATGGTAAAGGACTTGACCAAAGCAGAGGAACTACTTCCTCTATTCAGACAAGACCATGCATCTACCTTGACAAGAAAAATCCATTCATAGCCAACATGCCAACACGGGTTTGCTTGAATACTGAAAGTAGAGCAGTCTACAGCCCTGACAGTGGTTGACTTGATGTTAGAGCAAGTGGAGAAGAAATAGTAATGTCTGTTAATATCCTATAGCCTGCACCTTGTCTCTTGAGATAGCCCTGTTTCTCCTGGAGAAGTAAGGTAAGGGAGTGGAATATATTTTTTCATGTTTCCAGAATCCATAAGCTAACTATTGAGGACGTAACACCAGATGACGAGGCTGATTATTCCTTCATCCCTCAGGGATTTGCTTACAACCTTTCTGCCAAGCTTCAGTTTTTGGGTAAGTTATATGTACTATAAGAATATGTAATGGGAATTCCAGAGGGATAAAATAATGGCATTAATCATGGTTATACCAGGAAAGAGTATGCAGAATCTCTTTCCCAATACCTCGATATAGGCACATTGCTTTTCCTGGTATTTTGCGTTACCATTATCATACAGTTTTACAGAGCCTGTTTTCCAGTTTATTGCATTCATCTGTTGATGTATATGCCTTATGAGGTTTTAATGATTAATAGTTTTAAAATTACTTTACGGGTGCAGATGCTAGGTAAATTCTGTTTTCTGATCTATTTCTCCTACCCCCCCCCTCTTTTTTTTTCCCCAGAGGTCAAGATTGATTTTGTACCAAGAGAAGGTAAGAACAGCAGTCATAATTTATATGCAAGTAAACATGTTTTCAATAGCAAAGGAAGCAGTGTTTTTTCATTTTTGATTTAATGCATGAATATTCGTCTTTTATTTTTTTCTCCATGCAAAACACTCAAACTATATTTAAAACTTATTTTCTCTGCCCTTGCTATAGAACCTCCCAAAATCCACCTTGACTGTCTAGGCCAATCCCCTGACACTATTGTCGTAGTGGCTGGGAACAAATTGAGATTGGATGTTCCCATATCAGGAGATCCAACACCCACTGTCATCTGGCAGAAAGTAAACAAGGTAATGTGTAACCTGACACAATGTCTGGGGCAAGGAAGTTTATTTTCTTTCTCAAATTTGACTTTGATTTACAATTCTTAGTTACAAGGATTTTCATCTTCCTTTTTTTTTTTTTAAACCTCAAGGAAAAAAAAAATTAAATAGCTGCAATGCAGCTGTTTGGGATTTAGCTATTTTTGTGAGAGTCATCCTGAACTGGTTTTTTTTCTGAACTGTTGCCTGTTTTTCTATTCTAAAAGAAGGGACTGAGTATATATGGGTAGACATATGTACATTCAGACAGTAGGATACCATATAGGTTTATTCTCTTCCTGCCTCAGAGAAAAAGAAATAAATGATCATTCATCCCCATCACCTTTGCCTGTTAGGATGGACATGTTCTGGAGATTGCAGCTTCTTTTTAAAAAAAGAAATCTTTCTTAAGAATTCTATAGTCCATGAAGAAAATGTCTTCTCAGCAGAACACTGGGGAAAAACTGTATTTGGTATAATAAGAATAGAGGACACTTGCTATTTGCGTTATCAAAGCAATTACAAAACATCAAAGAAAGAATTTAGAAGCTAGACGCAAAATGTTAAGTGAGCTTCCTTTCTGGCTCTCTCAGAACATCCCCACCTCTCACCATCTGCGGGCTCTTGAGCTATAACTAGCACAAAACACATAAATATTTTGCATAATATTCTACAGCATCATTGCACTTCCCATAGTTGTAGGTATAGAAAAAAGTAATATTGCCAGTTATTAATTTCCCCAGTTTCATTTAATCATGATTCTGCCACATTCTTTGTTCAGGTTAGCATATTTAGTAACACTTCAGACATTTTTCTGCAATGCAGAATTAGCGTGGAAACAAACAAAAAAGCCATTTGTCTCTCATTTGGGAACCAAGAGAAATTGACTCTCGCATACACAAGTTTCTCTGACGAAACGACAACTGGGTATCAGGCAACTCCGATACAGTGTTATTTCTAAGACCTGAGGTCTCAACATAGGAGTAAAAGAAGCCAGTCTTGTTTTGAAGGATGCATAGTATATACTTACTAATGAAATCCTAAACAAACAGTAGCACAGCTTCAGAATACATTGTTTGATGTGTCTTACAGACCTGACCATATTTCTGAGTGTTAAAACATTTACATTGACCTACTATCCAATTGTTACAGAAAGAAGTAATCCTTCTTTTTTGTAGTTACACAAAATGAGTAACTAGTACCACAGGACACAGACAGATTCACCACTGGTTACAATTCTTCTGCGGGAGTCATGCATCTTTGTTTGTTAAGCTGTAAATTTGGGTTTGCTGACTTATCCTTCTCTTAATTCACTGCAGTCTGATACATCTATTTCCATTTCTGCTTTTTACTTTCATATCAGTTGATTTCCTTCCCAGGTCTGCTTGCTGCCTCACTTTGCTCTTCACTTTTCTCACACCTCTATATTCAAGCCCTCTAACAAACCTATGGACTCTTCTCCATCTTGCAGAAGCAGCTTTACTGCTCTGCTCAGAAAGACTTCGCTGACTTTCTGTGGTTTCTTTGCTTATCTAGAAAAGTGACCTTATTCGAAGCAATGATGATTCCATGACTCCCTTAGAAAATGGCAGTGATTTAAATATTGATAGTAAGGTAAGTTCCTTATTATTTATGCAGACACACAAATACGCTTAGTGTTTTCCAGATAAAAGGTCCTATTCAGAAGGAAATAAAATTAAAGTCAGTAGATATTAAACCTGGTGAAGCAAATAGCACATCAGGCCCAACACCCTGCCTCACAGTGGTGAATACCAAACACTTTGAACGGGCACAAGAGATTTAGTGAGTGATTTAGTGAGTAATTTAGTGAGATGCCGATTGAGGAAATATCTTTCTAATCGCTATCACATGGTGTCTAGATTACAAGGAATCAAAACAGTTATTTGAAAACTCTTTTTAATGTATTTTTGAATGTTTATTGCTTTTTTTCCCCCACTAACCTGTAAGCTTCAACAATAACTACAGGAAAAAATAAATGCAGAGCAAAGTTGTGGTCATTATTTTTCGACCTCAGCTCAGAGAAGAGTAGAAAGTTACCCCATATGACATTCTTGAGTGACAGAAACCACACTGATGCCATTAACAGTTACAAGAAAGATGTTAAATTTTGTAGAGGGAAATTATTCAAATCCGTGTTATCTGATGCCAAATGTAGATACTGTTGATCAGGAACATTTGCTCAACAATTTTAGTTTGGATTTGTAAACCTCTTGAAGTTACACAATACCCAACTGTTATCCATGAAACTCTTTCAACTGATACTAGCAGTTATCCCAAGTAGGAATTTGAGGAAGTACTTCGTAACTTCTTTGAAATGTAACTGGGTATGTGTAACTAGCAATGAATCTTAACAACCTGCAGACATTCAGAACCAATTTTCCCAAATGTTATTTACGTGAGCCACTTAGTCTATATTATGTCTCTTCTACATAAAAAATAGAACTTGACATACTTTATAGCTTTTTAATACTGTTGATAATATTCAATGATTTGAAGCTTTTCAGCAGCTTACATACAGGCTCATCAGGCTGTGCCTGGCACAACTTACAATTACTTTATTTGTTACTTTCACTGCCCACAGCTTCTGTTTGAATCTGAAGGCAGAGTTCGTGTGGAGATGCATGAAGACCACTGTGTCTTCATCATTGAAGGAGCAGAAAAGGAGGACGAGGGAGTATACAGAGTTATAGTTAAGAATCCAGTGGGAGAAGATAAGGCTGATATCACAGTCAAAGTTATTGGTAAGTGAAGGAAGGAAACCACCAGAGCATGAAAGCATCTTGAGTTCACTGAAGCTCGCCCTTCTCTAAAACTAAGGCAAGTTCTGACTTTAGACTTAGAAAAACAGAAAAGGATCATAAAGGCAGGAATACTATCAATCACAAAATTTGGCAGAAGTATTTTTCACAGGTAATTGCTTCTGTGTGAAAAGGTAGGAGAACAACTCCCAGCAGAAATGCATATGTTTCCTTTTTATGTATTTCCAGTTCCGGGTGATCCTATCATTTTACAGATGACATTCCCTTCTGAAGCATATGCTTCATGCTTGTCTGAGTTAAAACCTTCATGTCCTTTTGTTGTGGTTTACATTTTTAAGCAAAGATTACTTCATTCTATAAGCAGTAAATGGTTAATGGAATAAAGATACATAATGTATCTGACATAAGATAAACAGATTGCCACTGTGAGTCACAGAAGAGCTGGGGGTAATATGGTTTTGAGCCAGTAATTTTTATAAAATTTCTCACAATATTTAACTTGTTTATACCCTGCCACACATATGACAAAAGGTCACGTTATAAGCAAGCTTAGAAATGATAAGAGAAAATTATTTTCACCTACAGTATTAAAATTTAGAATTCACCGCCTAGGTGAATACTAAGTCCCTTTTCATCTTTTATAAATCCTAAGTTAGGATAATTACTATGAATATCTCCAAAATAACACAATATGTTAGACATGCAGCCATTATATTCTATATAAAGTTTATTATAGAGAAAATAGGAAACCCTGGAGCAAGCCTCTTCTTACAGAACTGAATTACCTTGTAACCTTACATTTTTGCAAAGAGTTGATTATATCTGGGAAGAACAAGAGAGATGAATAATCAAATGGTATTTAAAGGAAAACCAAACTAATATAGAAGCACCAAAGAGCAGGATTCACTCTAGACTAAAATAATACATTCTCAGTTGTACCTACTGTTGCTATCTGACAAAGCTGTATCAATACGATACGGAAAAAATGTTAAAGAAAAATATTTCATTGACTTGTACACAGAAATTGAAACAGTAACAACTTTTATTCTCACACCTTCTTCAGATGTTCCTGACCCTCCAGAAGCTCCCAAGATCAGCAACATTGGAGAAGATTACTGTACTGTGCAGTGGCAACCTCCTAAATATGATGGTGGGCAACCAGTACTTGGTAAGAAGTGCTAAAATATGAAGTCCCCAGCGGCCTTGCCTATATTTTTTGGTCCTTCTTTAAAATGACACAGAAGGATTCTCTATATTTATTCACTCTAAGAAGGCTGACCCTCAGAAACTAACTACTAATATGTCAAACCTTCAAACTGGTCTAGATTCTGGCCCTTCAATTTTAGGGAGAGAGTGCCCCCTACCCGTGCTATTTGAATCAGAGAAATATTTCAGCAAATAAATTACCAAAGCACAAGAAGGTGATACCAAAAATAGTTAAAGCTGAATATTCTCATTCAAGACTGAATTTTTAGGTCAGTATACAGGCCTTTGGACTTACCTAGGAATCCCCAAACAGATCTGTGGCCACCTCAGCCATCAACTACAGTCATCTGCAATCTCAAGCACTCATGCAACGCATGTTTCTTTCAGAAAACTACTTAATTCTGCTTCATATACAACCACATACCACGGGTCACAACACACTTTTCAATCATTTTAATTACCTTAAAATCTGTACTAAAAACTAGAGGCCAAAGTTATCACACGATGCAGGAAATGAGCAGAAGCAGTCAAGAATATCACCGATACCATTTTAAGTTCTCTGCAGAGCATGGTGTTTTTTAGATAAAAACCCCTGTGAGCCTCAGAAGGAAAAGAAAATAATGCAGGGTCTTGGCCAATTTTAGGGAAAAATTCCTCTGGACTCCAAATCTGGCAGTTTGTTTGAGTTTCTTTTCAAAAAAATACATTGAAAGCTATATGGACTCCCATGGGGATGCCAGGGCTAGAAATGTTCTAAAATTCTTTTAACTCCCTGCATAGTATCTGGAAAAGAGGAGTTTGTATTTGCTTTTGGATATTCGGACTTCATTCACTTCCACAAGAATAGAGTAACCTCATTTAATTCAACAGAAGTTATCTGGGCAGGAATAAACAAGATACTACTGGGCCAGTCCTTTGTGGTTTCATCTGTTCTGACAGGAAGCAAGCAAGAAGTTAACAATTTAAACAATTATGTGCAAAGATATATACCAATAGCTGTCCCGTTACCACAGCCAACCCCCACACACACACACCTTGACCATGCAAAGCCCATGATTTGGTTCTGTAGAGTTTTCAGGACACATATTTTGGAAAGTTCTTCATTTTGTTTTCACTGTCAAAGGAATGATTTTGTTAATATTCCACTTACAGCCCTTTGCACTACATGAGGAAGCTTCTTCAGTTAGCACAGGACTGTAGCACTAATAGAGCTAGAATAAAACACCTGGGGGGAAAAAAGAGCCAAGATGCAGCACTATCCATTCAAACAAAGCTTTAAAAGCAAGTTAAAAAGGCAGGGGAAAAAGACATATGCATTCTTATCTGTCTTCATATTGTTACAGATGGCATTGTAGGCAGTCTGCTACAGTCTTTATTAGCCAACAGATATAGAAAAGACATTCACACCCCATCTTCACTGTTATGCAAAGCTTTCATGGGGTCTCGTGTACTTTTTATATGACTAAAGCAGTATCTTTATCATATGTTCTGTGCATTTGGGGAAATAATCTGCTTTACCAAATGTGACCAATAGTACCAGTATTGTCTTTTTACCTCCTTTTACTTTTTTTTTTTTTTTTTAAATTGGAATTCTGGTATGCCACAGTGAAGAAGTGTCTCAGTTCTGACAGGAAACTATGCATGTCTAAAATGGCAGAAAAACAGAAACTGAGTTGCTGAAACTTCTCTTAGTCTCACAGACCCTGGTGAAGAGAGATAAAAGTAGGAACATGTCAAAGGAACAATAAGTTCTTTGCTTACAGCATTTAACTCTGTTTAAAAGCTACTGAAAACAAGCATGCCAGAAGGAACTTTATACATTAGAAGTGATGATAAAACCTGTCAGCTCAAAGGTACTTCCACCACTCATTTCCCAAAATATTCTGTAGGCTCCCGTGCTCTTGCAATTTAGTGTAGATAGGAAAGGCTCCTGATGCGTGACGTCTGTGCCTATAACATGTCAGCAAACGTGCCTGTTGTTCTCCATCTCCCTTTAGATGCTGTAAGTGTGAATCATACTTCCCAGGAATACCAAAGGGATATCTGCAAGTTTGATAGCCTCGACCTTTGTGAGCAGCCAGGAGTGAATCACTGACCTACACAACTCAATTCATAAGTCTTTACAATGTGTTTGCTATAGACTTTCCTACTATAGCTGACCACTGTTACAGACATAGCCTCTGTAGACTATGGGTAGAGACAGACATACAACACATACACACACTATTCAGTGTATTTTCTGATTATTCACTCCATAGTTAAAAGATGAATAGCTTTCAAAACAAAATCTGTTTAAATGAAGTCTACATGCATCACACCCAGGCATCCCATCTGCAACACAAAGAAGCAGCAGAAATTTAATATAGCTAGATGGAAGGAAACAGCTGATAACTCCTTTGCAGCAGGTCACTGGAAAATAATTTATACAAATGTTTCTGATGTGATATACAACCATCCTTCATATTAAGGATCAAGAATCATAGACTCCATTCCCAGTTTTGGGAAATGAGAAGTTTATTTTTCAAACTGATAGCCCAGCCTGACAGCCATTCTGAAAAACAGCATGGTAGTGTGGGAAAGGCTGTGGATGTTGAGGGGGTGAGGGAGAGGTACTAAAGACCTGGATTCTGGACATACAGACTACACCTAAACTATACTACAGATTTGTTCTGCAGTGCATCCAGCTCTCTTGATTCTCTGTAATCATACAGGCTCACTTTTCTTCCCACGGGAATTAGAGCAAAAAAAAATGGTGCATGGCCAGGACTCATTCCACTATAGGGCTGAAGCAGAGCTGGGAGCTGCACTGTCTGGGAAGCACTCAGCAATTCCACTTAGCAACGGACCCAGAGATCTAACCTAAGTGCTTTCTTTAAAAAAAACAAAGGGAAGTGTCAAACTGTTCTTCCAACTAGTTTTTTGCTTTGGGATTTATGCTGTTAGTCAAGATCAGTGAATTGCAGCAGAATATAAGAAAGAAATTAAAATTTTAACTCTATGTCCCGTCCTACACATTTCAAGGCAATTTCTCCTTCACTGAAAGGGCTTTCTGTTGAACCACTGTGTCTCATGCATTTCTCTGCCATTAGGAGTGAATGACTGTATTCTGACCAGAAAGGATTTACCATTTACACCAGCTCTGCTAGTATCTCTATTTTACATATATCTAAATATCTTAATAGTAGTGTATAGCATGCAAAATGTGCTTAAAGTCTAATACCAGACACAGACAATTCTAAATAATTTCTACTCTGAAAAATATAATTGTTCAGGTAAGAATGTCAGATAGAAGGAAAGTAATACAAAAGGGAACTGCAGAAAAATACCAAAGCTTCACACAATTCAGTTATATGCAATAATTTTGAATCATGTTTGGGTCTTCTCTGCCATTGGGGGAAAAAAAAAAAGTGATTTTCTTTTTTTTCCTGCCTGTGAGAGAATAATTTGCAGTTCTTTTACATCATAAGAGCTATCCTTTCCAGGCTATATTTTAGAGAGAAAGAAGAAGAAGAGCTATCGATGGATGAGACTGAACTTTGACCTTTTAAAAGAGCTAACCTATGAAGCCAAGCGAATGATTGAAGGAGTAGTTTACGAGATGCGGATTTATGCTGTGAATTCTATTGGCATGTCCCGGCCAAGCCCTGCCTCACAACCCTTCATGCCAATTGGTGAGTTTTACCACGGTCTATATTATTTCTAGGACAAAACTTAGACAGGACAATTTTCACCTCTTCTCTTCAATTGCCCTTATACCTCAAAAGAATGTGGTAGGAAAGACCATCAACCATCTCCACACTCTATAATCAACCTTTTCCTTTGTAATCTTCCTCTTCTCTATCTCTCATTCCCCTTCCTGAGAAGCACAGAGGTTCCAGTTTCACGAAATTGCTGATGAATTTTTAGTTGTTATAATTAGAAGTGTGAGAGTCAAGCTGGATCTGGAAAGGAGGAGAACTAATTGACAGAAATTTCCCTGTCCCTCTCAGCTTCCCCCATTCCCTTATGAGTGCAAATATCACGGTATCCCACCCAGTACTCCCTTAATCCCTCTCCACAGCTAAAAGGATAGCTGATTAAAAAAATATTTGAGGAATGATTTTCTATAAATAATCCTTCCCAACACAGCAGTGCGGTGTCTCCTGCAGTCCCTGAGCAAGAAGCAGACTAAAGGAGTCCTCAGTAAGCCTGCCTGCAAAGAGCTTTAGAAAGAAGACGCACAAAAATACAAAGAGCTGGAGATTAAAATGACTAGAGTTGCTAAATCTACAAATATCAGCGAAGGGGGACGGCCTGCTGAAGGAGATAGTCTAAAAGCAGATGATGCAGTGAAGGGGTCAGAAGGAAAGGATCAACTGCAAGAAGGGTCTCTTAATTCTGGATTTCAAACACACAACAGCTGGTCTGCAACAAAAGAGGGCAAACGAAAACCATCAAGTGGAGCTACTGAAAAAAAAGGTCCAAAGTTTTCATGGGATAGGCAGAGTTTTACTTGATTAAGGATAAAGTTCACACATACTGCTTCGGAGAAGAGGTTTGGGGTTTGTACTGTGTGGTTGTGTATGCTCCCAACTGCCTTTGCCTCCTGGGTGCTGTTCACAGTCCTTGCTGCCATTTGAATATGAAAAATTTTGACACAGCTACAGAAAGGAAACAGACTGTTTTTTTGTTCTGGTTTTTTTTGTTTGTTTGGTTTGTTGGTTGGGGTTTTTTACAAAAACTTTGGGAACTAAGACCAATTTCAATCAGTTGCAGAATTTATAAACCTGTATTTAACTTACTTTTTATATGAAATATTTCTAATATGTTAAATTTGTTACGTATACTCAAAAGATGTTCAGTTTATAATATATATACACAGAGTATGCGAAACATACATTTCTTTAACATGATTGCTTTTATGCCACATATACTAAATTTTATGTTCCAGCACTCCAAATATTACTTTGAAAAAGTTATCTCTCTGTTTGCTTTTTGGAATCAATGATTTCACATTAGTATTTGTGTGTATTTTGGATTCTCCAGTAAGGGCTTTTCTTGATTACTTTTTAATTAGTAGACTACAGTCATGCTTAAGAAGGCTGAATTTAGCTAATGATTGTTCTGAACTATGGATTTAAAGAGTCATGACACTCCTGCTCTGAATAGATATGAGATAGCTGTACCTAACTGAAATGAAAATTTTTCAGCCCCAAAATATTTTTCTCAGGCATGTCTCTACTACAAATGTGCAAATCAGAAATAGCCTTTCTGTAAACATGTAGTCAAAACTTTTGGTCATTTTCTCCACTGTTACAGGAAAATAAGTGAAGTCAAATGTAGCCACTAATGAACTTTGTCTTCTGACTACATGAATTTTGTCTAATTACAATCAGGGTGTAAGTACAGCATAAAAATTGTATGCATTTTTATTTCTAAACTTTTCTGCAGACTTCTGCTGACAATTTGATCCCTTCTACAACTTCTCTTTTTTCATTGGCTGTTACTCATACGGGAGCATATGTGAATAGGAACTACTATCTTAACCTCTTGTTCCCCTCCCTGTTATAGGCATCTCATGCTGTTCTATTAAACGAAGTATTAGGTGTGACATTTTACAACTGAGCTTCAGTTAAATCTATTTTAACAAAATAGATAGTGGTATATAATTCAGCTGCCAATCACTCCTTCTATACCCTTTCCATTGTCACAGTAATATTGCTATTTCTTGGAATTTACTTCTGCGTATTTCCTTATAGCTCCTCCAAGTGAACCAACCCACTTTACAGTGGAAGATGTTTCTGACAACACTGTTGCCTTGAAGTGGAGACCCCCTGAGCGGATTGGAGCTGGGGGATTAGATGGTTATATTGTGGAATACTGCAAGGATGGATGTAAGTAAGCACTGGTACCAGGCAGCAGCAACTGAACATTATTAAAATACTACAGTTGCAATAGCCTCACTGCACTATCCCAATAAACTAACTATATCCGTTACCATTAGACTTGAACTCTAATCTATGACTAACATCCTTGCCAACCATCACCAGAATGGCCACGACACGACTGTAAAACCATGAAAGTCTCGTCAACCATAACGTCACCTTCACAATCATCATAAACTTTAATACAGAAAAGTACTACAAAAATAGCTGTTCTATAGTCACTACTAAACTTTTGTAGTATTCACAAATTGCGTATTCCTTAAAGCCTTAACATGACTGTAACATCAGTCAAACTTTCAAGTAACTGTTACCTTATCTCATTTAATGCTTGTGGTCTGATAACAGTGCCATATCTCCAACACTCAATTTACTGTGGTGCTATAACATAACATTTATGTCATAAAAATCAAATAACAAATTTATAACCATTTCAATCATGACATTTTCCCTGACACTAAGCTCAATTGCCATATAACCTAAACTAGGGTTTTTACAGGGTACAATTTATCCAGAAATAATTTATATTCTTTAATGAGATATCACCATGGAATTACCAGAATCTCTATGTCATCATCATAGAAGAATGATTTTACAAGTCATACTTCTGTGTCATTAGAATAACTAAGGAAGCCCTAAGAATTCTGTTCTACAGTGTCAATTGAGAATTTAATAATAAATTCCAACAGTCATGTGCTCTATTATTGTTTTCAGCGTATGTGGCTCTCACCAATCCATTTGGACATCCACAGGAGATATTAAAAAACAAAAAAAATAAATCAAGCCTTCACTTTCTTGCTAAGAATACTTAAAAAATTCTATCCCCTCACCTCTTGCTAATGCAAATAAATGGAGAGAAGCCCCACAGCTCTAAGCTCTAGAAAACAGAATGCCAAAGGAACTACCCAAAGATGATTCTCTTACCCTTAGCTATTTTGAATAAACAAAGTGTATACATAACTCCATGTGTAAACACATCTTGAATATCCAGAGTTATTTTCACAGATTAGTTTATTCCCTTTTAAGTATGGTATTCCACGCTAAATTCATCGTATGCTAATAAGAAATTTACTTTCAATTGTAGACAAGGCATCAGTTTGGAAAAATAATATATTGTTACAATATGCAAATCCTGTACTTACAGCTACAGAATGGATTCCAGCTCTTCCTGGCCTAACTGAACGCACATCTGCACTGATTAAAGACCTAGTCACAGGGGACAAACTTCATTTCCGTATAAAGGCTGTAAACTTGGCTGGTGAGAGTGGAGCAGCAATAATCAAAGAGCCCGTTACTGTTCAAGAGATCCTGCGTGAGTATCTAGACTGAATAAATCTTATTCATCTATTTCCTCTGGTCAAAATTCTAATCATGTACACATGCAGAAAAACTCTGGGACTGACAAGCCTGTGCCTTCTTCTGAGAATAACATCCAAACAGCTCTTTCACTTTGACTAGGCGCCCAATATCTTCTGAGAACATTACTATGCTGTCCAAGTCTTGTGTTTCTAAAGCATAGCTCTTAAAACAAAATCCTACTTCTTACTTTCAAAATAGGGACATTTCACCTCTTGTAATGGCACTGTCAGCATTTGAGAGACACATTTTTTAATATTTAGCTCTCTGTTGTAAAAGCTGTTATATTACTGCAAAATGACCATGTTGGCTGCGGCTTTAAATAAAAGCAGTTATTGTACTCCATTGTCCTAGTTATTAGTTAACACCCTGTGTATCACCCAACAGCATTAGATTATAATTCATTTGACTGGAGTCCAGAAGATATCAAGAGCTGCTAATAGTGGATTCCTCAACCTTGACTCACATGAAGTGTCTACCAGAGTCTCACTGACAGTAAAATGACTCACTGTAAATGAAATGAAGTTGTAATGTGTCTCAAAACCAAATGGACATGAAGACATATACTCCAACTATACATTAAGAAATTTCTGTAAATGACTAGGAAAACAATAAGGAACACGTGGAGAACATAGAAGGCTTTCCAGTGAGGTAGAGGAAAGCAGTGACTAGATGAAAGAACATGCACTAAGGTCTTCTTTTTTGTTAGTGAAAAGTAAGCTGCTACAATGTGACTCCACTCCTTCCACCTCAGAGAAAGAACTATAGCTGAATGACTGTAGAAGGGTAAAGGAAATCCATTGATTGCTCTACTTTCTGAGTAAGCCCATAAGTATCTCCAAATGGCAATTTACAAGGAGCTGTAGTATCAATATAGTAATAGATTAATCATGGCCTATAATCACTCTTTTACTCCAATACACCCTTTCTCCCATCCCTTCTACTGAACTGATAAAGTTCTCCAAAGAAACAAAGTCCACATAGAAGGCTCACATCCAATGGAAGTCACCCAAATCCAGCTTTTCAGATGTGACACAGTTTCACAAGTCCTGCTGTCATTGTAACCTGCTCAGTTGTAAATATATAGCTGAGATTTGCTACTAAAGTTGTATCCAGTAGCCAAATGCATTTGAAAGTATTTAGAGAATTAACTACTCCCTAACTGTATAAACAGTGTTTGCACAATTTTCTTACGCTTACAAGTATCCAAGCCTCTCCTCTTTGGTGTTTTGTCTTATTTGTGCTATAAGTAATATTTCAAATTATCAAAAGCTTTGTATTTAGTGTACTAATGCTTAACTGCAGAGCGTCCCAAAATCTGGTTGCCACGCCATCTCAGACAGACTCTGGTGAAGAAAGTGGGTGAGACAATCAATATTGTGATCCCTTTTCAGGTATGTACGGGTTTCTATTTTGTCATGGTTATTTATCATTACTTACCTAAAGCAAGTTCCCGTATGCAAGTTCCCATTGCTTCACAGCTTAAGCAGTATTACATAAAGTACGGCTGATTATGTAAAAAACCCACTCAAATGTTAAAGAAAGGAAAAAAAAAAAAATCACTCTTCTTTCAGTCACAATTTTTTTACAGTCACAGTTTCTTCCATAATCTCTCCTTTTTGGGAAGAAGAAAAAATAAGTGCTGTAAGTAAGTGCAAGCCCATTCTTGCTTATTGACCATAGGATTCATCTTAAAAAGAGAAGTATACAAAAGCATAAGAATTCAACCAGCTACTCTTCTGGAGCGAAGGTACATGATGTTACTGGGCAACTTCTTTGCCAGAAGTGTGTATGTTCGTTTCTGAAAGGCAGACTACACAAATTGGTTTGTACATAAACAGAATATCACAATTGGCCCTATATAGAAACTATGTATACAGGAAGAATAGCTTGGATATGACTGTACATGAGCTCAAGGTGTAAAAAACACAGCATGCCAAGGATTATCAAGAGTGCATGCACGTAACTACACATGCTGCTATGGCATGCAAAAAATTGCTAATATATTTACAGATATTTATTAGTATCTGTAAATAATTATTAGTATTTATAATACACAGACTGATTAACCAGTTACCCTGTCTTTGCATTTTCTACAGCTGTATAAACAACTATAATGACTATTTGTAAAACACCACACGCATTTTTTCAGATGCAAGACTATAATATCAATATAGTGAAAGAATTAGTGTGTGAAAGGACAAGGTTTTCTGAGCAAGACATAGGAAAAGAAATTGTAAATTCCAGATTCTGGCTCTGACACAGATATCCTTAGTAATAACAGATACATCATTTAATCTAGTAATAATTTAATCATTAACCACTTATAGTTTGAAGAAACTAAAATTTTTTTGCTGTCCCCCGTTGACACTTAGAAAAATGTAATCACTGTTATTAGTGAAGAGTTTTCAAATTCTAATGTAAAAGATGCCAGAGATATGCAAAACTTCTTTCAGCAAGGGAGACATATATGCACGCATTACCTATATACTTTTGTTTGGGCAGTACCAGCATGGGAAAAAAAAAAAAATCTATATGAGAGCAAAATCTATGTAAAATAACATATACGTGTCTTTTCCCTGTGGTTACTGGGTTACATGAAAAGTTGTTTTTGCACAAAGATATATCTAATCAGTAAACAGTTGCAAACCAATACATGGAGTAACTGCCTTGAATTGCATGCTTGCACTACTTTGACATAATCACATGCTTATTTTTTTCTTTCACGTTTCTTATCTCCAAAATTGCTAAAATGGCCCCTTCACTGAGGTCTAGCCACATGCAGAATTCAAGATTTTGCATCTGATATTTTTGAGTTATGTAAGTCTTAAAAAAATTTACTTAAATCAACAGATATTTTTGCTGCTTTGATGTCTGAGTTGAAGAAAATTTGCACAAAATTGACAAGCTGTCCCATAAGAAGAGGAACTGATAAAGTTTGGCGGTTTATAGATTTGTGTCTTATGTCCCCTATATCACCATCTTCCCAGCATAACCACCCACCTCTTTTGCTTAGAGCACCCTCATTGCAATATTCCCAGAGATCTGCCATTTCTTTACCCTGCTCCCCTAGGTAGTCCTACCTGACATGTCCTCGGTTCCCCAGGCCAGAGAAGGTACATGTAACAACTAATCCAGAGCTTCACTTATCCTGCCTGATCATTTAGCTGTTGCCAAACAAAATGCATAAAGACCAAGTCTTCCCTGACTTTTCTGCAATGGGGACACTAACCGAGGTTTCGGTATTTCACCCTGTCATCAGTTTTCACAAAACTGTACTAAGCTAATCTTAGAGATTTCCAGTGCACTGTCAAATTTAGCTGAAATGAACCAACTAATTCAAAAGTTGTTTGAGTAGCTGACTGACAGACAAATCATGTGTTGGTATAAACTCGTGTCTCCTAAAGGCTAACAAAAAATGCTAAAATCTACCCATCAACACCAAATTTTAGCCTGAGGACAAAACCAGAGGATTTTAATTCAAGAGGTATTTTTTGAGTGAACTGAATTTGTAATAGTGCTGAATTGCAACTATAGCTACAATTCTTAATACTGCAAAAGCTATTTAGAATTTGCAAAACTGACGATCTTTCAAAAAAAGCAAAGCAAAAAGAACATTTCACTTTACATTTTGAAAAAGTTTAAATCACCGACCATTTCTATTGAAGAAAGACTCTAAGTAGATATGATTGCCATCTTCAAATTACAAAAAGGATATAGGAGAAAATACATAAATACTGCAGTTATGGTGAACCCTGAGCTAGGGAACACGAGCAGGCAGAATATTATCTAACTGAAGTGTGAGTCAGTGTCTTCTACTATTTACAGTTTCTGTGCAACCCCGCTAGTGACCTCTGCGGTCACTACTTTGTTATTTAACACTGAAATTCTATTAAATACCTTGTCGAGGTATCCTGGGCTAAATGCTATTTGCAAATCTATTGAAATCTTTAGATTAAAACGTACCAAAAAGAACAAGTACAACATTACTACTAACCCTTTTTCTGTTGAACGCATTAACCTGGTGGGACATCCTGCTGAAACGAGGGGAATCAACACATTCTTGTTTCAAAATTGACTATGTGGGCACATGATTGAAGGGATATTATGTGTTATTAGTGGATCAGAGTCACAGTATTACTGAGCAGCCTTCTTGCCCATCATATACGCAGAAATATAAACATCCAAAAGCATTTAAAGTGGTTCTTCCCTTGCAGGAAACTCCCTGAAGTTTCTCTGGTGTGTTATTTACCCACTCTGTCACTCACTGTTCTCTCTCGAATTACCTATCACACATTGCAGAAATCCAGTCCTCTGAGATATGTATTAGGAACATGCTTTCTATCTGTTTATGCTTTTCACAGTCTATAAATATAAGGTATATGAACACTTTGAATATTTGCAGTCTTTCACTAGCACTCATAGCACCTCAAAAAAGGAGGTGCTGTGAGTGAACATATCTGATAAACCACACTAGAACACCAGCAGTAGCAAAGCTTGATTTATAATCAAGGTATTTCTTATGATAAAGATAATGCTATGGATTCTGATGCCCATTTTTGCCAAGATATTTAGGGCCAGATCCTTAATTCACCTCATTACTCAATCCATCAAGTACTATTAATTCTTGTAATCAGTCTGAAAACCTAGCCAAGTATTTGCCTTGACAATTAGGAAGTTAAATAAAATTTCCATATATAATTATATCATTTTAAGTAGATTGGTTTTATTTTGAAAGCATTCCCCTAGCCAAAACTTTCAAGAAGAATCCTTGTATCATTTAAAAATATACACATGTGGAAAGTAAAATAGACTCAAGTGTCAACTTCACCAATAATCAGATATGGATATGGAATAAAAACCCACCACAACCTTTTATTTGTTCAAGAATTTCTACAATACCTTCCTTCTGATGTTTTTTTGTAAGGGATCTATGAAGTGAGACCAGGATGAAGGTACACTAGAACTGGACAAAATAATCTTGTATCTAATATTTCAGAGCTACAGGCATTAGGTGATGATCCTCCTTGGCAGAAAATAGTAAGAAAACCAGTTAGTAGAAGGGAAAAATCCAAAACCAATGCTCAATCAAGGTTTATTACCAGCCCTGATGTAAAATCAATTACAATACATCTGATGATTTAGATGCCAGAGAAAAGAGCATCTATTAAAGAATAGCAATTTTGGGTATTTTAGAAGTCCTTTAAGTGTAATTTTGGACAGATCTTGGCCTGACGATAAGAAGCAATCTTTTTTCTAACACCACAGAAAAAAAAATGATGCTGCACAGACTTTCTGAGCAAATACCAGACAAACCTGAAAGAAAGATGCAGCAAAGCACAAAGATTTATCTCTATTCTGCCTACCTTCAGGCACCTAAACCAAGAGTCTGAGTAGCCTAATCTCCCTCTGTAGCCTAAGGAAAAAGATACAGTCCTGCAGAGCATGTTCCAGACACCCAGTGAATTGAGGAGCCTTCTAGAGGTGCTTTCTCTGCTGTTTACTGGCGGCGGAGGACAGTATCTGTCCTAATTTCAGTGCCTTAGATTTCAGCTCCAGGGCAGCCTAAGCAGACCTGACTGCTGGCTTGGATGGTCTCACTTTCCCTCCCCACTCATTTGAGCTGCTCCTGGCATTTGTCTAGCCCTGTGCTTCACTGTTTCACCATGTTACTCTGGCAGAAACTTAAAAAACCCCACCAAGTTATTTTCTGTTAGAGTGACTATAAATGCAGTTATAAATGCAGTTGTGTTTTCATGGGATTCTTGGTTTGGAGCTGTACTGTGGAAGCAGTACTCAAACAACTTTTGAAGAAGTAAATATTATCTACCAATTTTCCTGGAAATGGCTGAGTGACAGTGATGTAAACCACAGATATCTTACTGATTCCACAACATCATCTTCCACGGCTGTAGCAACACTGACTGCTTAGGTCGACGGTCACCAAAACAATTTTTGCAATGCAGAAAGAATTATACAGTAAGTTTCACATCCCATGACTTCAAGATTATAACAATTTCTCAAAACATCTTAAAAATGCCTGGAGACAGAGAATCAAATGTTTTAAGAAAGGGGGGGAAGAAAGCTAATAAACTCCTCAGATATTAAAGACTTCTGTTACTTAATCAGAGCAAGCCAGATCAACTGTTGGCTTCACAGATGCCTGGGAAAGAGTACCAGTCCAGCAGAAGTACATTTTTTCTGGATTTGTTCTCAATGTAATTTCAGTCTCTTCTCTAACTATAACTAAGTGGCATCCTCAGGCCATCGTGCCACTAAACCACACAGACAGGAGCAAATACTTGTTTGCAAGAAAAAAGAAATTGGAAAGTATTTAGAGTTTACTATATCAACTCTGCATATTAAATTAGGCTTTCTAGATTTATAGATCACTAAAAAACAGAAAAACAAAAAACAGAAATCTATTATAGTCTAAAAAAATAATAATGCTTTTTTTCTCTTCAGGGTAAACCAAGACCCAAAATCACTTGGATGAAAGATGGTCAAACTCTAGACTCCAAAGATGTGGGAATTCGGAACAGCAACACGGACACAATCCTTTTCATCAGAAAGGCAGAGCTTCATCACTCAGGAGCATATGAAGTCACTCTTCAGATAGAAAACATGACTGATAAAGTTGCAATAACAATGCAAATCATAGGTAAGAACCTGACAACGTAAAAATTAAGCATATAGTATAACAGAAAATAGTGGCCATACTGAGGCAATCTGAAGATCCAACTACCTCAAAATCCCTTCTCTGACAATGGTTGATAGCAGATAACTAGGACGAAGCTCAGAGCAGGGCTACCATGTCACTTTATTTTCCTAGTGTATTTTCCCAGCTTGAAATTATCTGTGTCCTAGACACTTTCTGAGGGAGAGGGATTATCTGTGTGTCCCATAGCTCTTGAGGGATTTTTTCTTGCAGGATTTTATCCACTCAGTTTTATAATCCAGGTCCGGTTTCGGAATCCAAATATCCTTTTGTAAGGAATTTCAGTTTAAGTGCATGTACAACTACCTCTCTGGTTTGTTTTGAGTCTCTCTCCTGATAATCTCATTTGATGCCCATACAGTTTTGTATCAGAAAAAAACCAGCAATAATAGTTTATTCACCTTTTCTATGCTACTCATGATTTTATCGCCTTCAGTCACATTCTCCTCAGTTAACTTTCTCAAGTTTTAGACTCTGGTTATTTTCAAAAAGACGCCATTCCATATCTTTGATCATCTTTATCACCCTTCCGTATCACTTTGAGAGTGCTAGAAAGAATTTGAGAGTTCTAGTGTTCTTGGGAATAGCCATATTGTTCTCAAGGTAGGAAATACAAACCTGGAATGGATATACTCTCAGTGGTTTTCTTCAGCAGATAAGGACAGTGAAGATAAAATCATTGCACTAATACACCTCTACTGTTCTGAGAATTAAAAATGACAAGACACAGTCCTATGAATTTGGAAAATTCACATTTAATGCCTTACTCTAAGAGTGTCTAGTTAGCTTGAGGCTTAGTGAAGGCTTACTCTCTATTATACAATTTCTAGTCTCTTTTCTAGCATTATTTTAAAGGAAGGCACTGCCAAAGTTTCAGTAACTTCCCTTGGGCTTTTGTAAGATATATTCTGATATCTTGTCTACTCAGATTTCATTAAAGTTCAGCCAGAGCTTTTCTATTTCCCCTCATTACAGCTCTATGTAACATTGTTGATAATAGCTTTTAGTTCTCTTTCCCCACTCTTTCACACTGTCATCCCAAATTTCCTTCAATGTACCAATACATTTCTTGAATATGTATTTTGGCACAAAAAGAGTACTTAAACATAACTCCTAATGCTTTGGAATTAAAGATGTAATGCTGACTGTATTCTGCTTAAAGTTTTATAAAATAATGTTGGCAGAATGGGTACGCAGTGGTGCCAACAGCAAACAAGAAAGACATAAAAAATTGGAGCAAATATGTCTTAATACCACCAGCTGCTTCTGCTCCAGAGGATGGCTGCAGTTCTGCAACAGCAAAACAAGTAAATGGCAGCTAAACCAAAGCAATCCCAAGGGACTCGGATAAAGGGGAGTAGTGCACCCTACACACCAAAATACCTTTCCAAAACCGGTTAATGAATCTAGATTCCAGCACATTGCTCTTACAGCATAGTACCAAGTATCTTCCACCCATTGTTTGGTACTGTAGAAAGGCATACAAACACATACATTTATTATTGTCAAAGAGTTATTTCATACAGAAAATGAATAGCTGAAAAAAAGCAACTAATCTTATCACAGAGATTAATACATGTCAGAGTTGGAGGACAGGTATTAAACTTTTTACTTCTTGGGCAGCTTGCTCAGCTAAAAGGGAATACATACATTTCGTTTAATTCCTGGCCAAGAAGGGAAAGGGCTCCTAACATATGCAGATACTTCTGCAATGAAGGCATCTACTCTGATTCTTGATTCTGTCACTCTTTCATCAGAACTACCTCTTTTCAATTCTGTCAGCAGTACTTTTTGCTGTCCAAATTTTATATTCTCTTGACAGGAGAGAAATACAGGTGATTCAGGCACTCTTTTCTATACTACTAGTAATGCTTTAGGTGCAGTAAAATGGCATGTGGAAAAAACAACTCAGCTTTCAGAGATGTAACAGATCAAACGGTGATCTTTTGAGGTGTCTGTTCATCAGCTGACTTCCCTTGGCAAATGTCTACTTGATGATGGAGTAATGCCTGTAGCTTCAGCCCTTATCTTTTTTGGAGTAAGGCAAGAATGCAGGTAACCAAAAGCTCTGCTGTTACGATGAGTTGCCTGTCACTTCCAAACAGAAGGAGACACTTCTGTTGCTGCCATCATCTGCCCTTATGGCCAAAACAATTGCTGCGGTTTACTCTAGAGATCTACCAAGTATGAACTCTTACTATGGGAATACAGTATATTTCAAATACTTATAGAAACGTCTTAGATAATGAAAATATCTCCAATCTCTGAAAAACACAGTACCCTCAACTTTTTCCCCCTGTACATGAATCAATAAATGACACCTTCCACTATGCCTTCTACTGACCAAAGCAAACCTCAGTTCTATATTTTTAGGATTTTTTTAAACTGGAATTATTTATTGTTCTCATTATTTATTATTTGAACGTGTAAATTATAATTTATTTTTGAAAGATAATTCACACTTTATCTCTTCTGCCCATTCTATAAAAGTCAGTAATATGCAAAAATCCTCAGATGAGCTTGCGCTGAGGGTAGCAGCGTATTTCCCCAGAATATAAAACCCCACTCTAACACAGCGTCCTACAGAGGAAAATAATTTGCTACAGGTGCATCACTAGGATTAACTTTTCCCATCCTCTGTTCAAATTACCAGCTAGAGATATACCAGTACTGAGAAAGGAATACCCTCCAATTCTACAAAGGAATTTTGAATAGATATTCTTGCAGATTGCATCATCCCATCAAACCACAAAGACCAGGAATATAAAAATCCATTTAGCAAATTTATCCTTCTCTACCTTTTGTAAGATTGTCCTTTACAAAGTCTTACAAGTATTGAGGCTCTCAGTACACTCTTTTTCTTTATTCCACCTATACCACCATGGGTAGATACAATAATTTATTAAAAAGGTATTATTTAATACATCATTGAGTTGTTATCACATTAAGCTGATAGCAGGTCAAGGCTTAAACTGTTTTTCTGTTCTTAATAAAGTCATACTCTGAAATTGTTTCCCCCACCACAAATCACGTCTATATCTATGTACATAAACACATACATAAGAATATATACACCTACACGCATTCCTGAAGTCTAACTCTTCCAATAGATTACCGAATTAACGAATGACCTGCCATCCCGTGGTTTTTAGTTTTAAAGGAAGGTTCCCAGATAATTGCTTTTAGGTAACTATGAGCAGTAAGGCACAGGCTTCAAAAATCTATCTGTCCAGTGAGGCTTCCCCAAAAAGTGTACTTTTTCCTTTCATTGCACCTAAGACTGTGTTTTTCTTCCATTTATCAGTCTCTTCCTGTAGGATTTAAACCAACTACCATCACCAAGATGTCCATAATTTTTGACAAAGCATTGTGTACGTGTTCCTTTAAAACAAAAAACAACTGATGTGTAAATATATCTGTAGGCAAGCTCACAGGAAAAATACCTGTAAAACTAGGCAGATACTGTGGAGGGTTATAACAGCAGGTAGATCTGAAAATAGTTCACAAATTGCTAAATATCACATCTGTCTACTATTACATTACAATACACTTATTCAGGGCTTGTAGAGCTTTGCCCACTGAGACTGTTGTAGTTTTCGTATCCATGCCAGTATTCATATGTAGTATCCAAAATATTTATCTTTAAATCAGAATAGATTAATCGATTTCTGTATAATGAAGATACACCTCTAGAAATATATTTAGATTTCTTCTTTTAATTTGTGGTTCAAGATAACAACAAATACATTTCCACATCTCCATAAGCAATGCTCCTACTTCAGAAGCAAGGAAGAAGAAAGCAAGCTTTACTTGGTAGCTGTTGAGAAACACAGAAGACGGCAACTTTTTCTCTGCAATGTTAGTATAAGAGAGGAAGGAAGAGGACAATAAATGGGATGAGAGCAATGCATTCCATATTCCTTACTGAACTTCATACAGTGTTCTAGTTGGCTCCAGTGTTTAGCAATTTGAAGGAGGACAAAAAGAGTTAAAAGTAATTATAAAGAAGTCTTTGATTCCAAAGCAGGCCAGTGAAAAGAGAATTAGCACATTATGCTTTGGCATAGAAAGTCACACCTCACCTAATACCAGTCAAAGGCTGGTTTACTACTGGTTTGTGTATCCTTCTTTAAGGAATTAAAAAAATTGCAGTGATGAGTGGTGTTCCTCAGGGGTCAGTACTGGGACCGGTACTATTTAACATCTTTGTTGGCAACATGGATGTTGGGACTGAGTGCACCCTCAGCAAGTTTGCTGATGACACCAAGCTGTGTGGAGCAGTCAACACACCAGAGGGAAGGGATGCCATCCAGAGGGACCTGGGCAGGCTTGAGAGGTGGGCCCATGCCAACCTCATGAAGTTCAACAAGGCCAACTGCAAAGTCCTGCACATGGGTTGGGGCAAACCCATGCACAAATACAGGCTGGGCAGAGAATGGATCGAGAGCAGCCCTGAGGAGAGGGACTTGGGAGTGTTGGTGGATGAGAAGCTCAACGTGAGCTGGCAATGTGCGCTTGCAGCCCAGAAGGCCAACCGTATCCTGGGCTGCATCAAAAGAAGCGTGGCTAGCAGGTCGAGGGAGGTGATTCTGCCCCTCTGCTCCACTCTCATGAGACCCCACCTGGAATACTGCATCCAGCTCTGGAGCTCCCAACATAAGAAGGACATGGACCTGTTGGAGCAGGTCCAGAGGAGGGCCATGAAGATCATCAGAGGACTGGAGCACCTCTCCTACGACGACAGGCTGAGAGAATTGGCGTTATCCAGCCTGGAGAAGAGAAGACTCCGGGGAGACCTTATAGCAGCCAGAGTTAATCACACCCATCCAAACAACACAAACTTCTTATTCCATTTTAAGGAAGAGTTTGTCTGGTTCCTATGTTACTAATTCTATTGTGCTGTCCATTTCTCAGTAGGTTTCAGGCCATCCAGAAGAGTATTAAGAGGGTATTTGAAAATTTCCCAACTTTCCTGTTTACAGTTTCAACTTCACATAAACGAAGTGTATTGCTATGGAACAATTATAGATTGCTACCAAGTTCTATTTTTCCCCTGCATGGAAGGAAATGACAAAGCTCTTAGATCTTGACCCAGAAGCTAATGGGTTTTTTTTCATGTGTCCTCTGCAGACAAGCCTGGTCCTCCTCAGAATATAAAGCTTGTAGATGTTTGGGGATTTAATGCAGCCCTGGAGTGGACACCTCCACAAGATGATGGCAATGCACAGATCTTGGGCTACACAGTCCAGAAAGCTGACAAAAAGACAATGGTAAGAAACTGCACTGAGTCAGTGACTTTGTATGGAGTTTAAACTACTACCTGCTTTGGGAACACAGACACTTGAGGAAAACAGCTAAATTCATGACCCTCAGTTGTGTGTCCAAGGTGTCCTATGGTACATCGGAGGCAATTAAACATTGAAGAACAGAATCTAAAAAGAACCAAAATGTAGAGCTGTATAAAATGCCCAGTAGAAAATGTAAAAAGAGAGACTTAGCCTGTCCCATCTCTGGTGGTGACTGGACAGACAGCTCTACTCAGAAGGTGGAATTATATTTTTTATTTGAAATTACATTTTTCAAAACTGCAGGGAAAAACTGAAGAGGAGGGAGAAAGAGTTAGACTTGAACTCAGATGCTGGGCACACTAGGGTACATACTGGGAGAGGTATGTATGCCAGTCAAACTGGAAAATGTCTTTCTCATGGAAGTCCCCATCAAGCAGTCATGTTCTGAGGACACATCCTGTATCAGGTTCCCCAGATATGAGCAGGGCTAAAATGTAGAGGAGTGGGGTTGTTTTTTCCTTAAAATCAAGTATTCATCCAACTATCATGCCATGCCACCACACTTAAAAGTAAGAAAATAGATCAGCTGATCTTCATGGGAAGCAACATAATATTCATTTTGCAGTCTAGTGTTAAATACCTGTCTACCTGTGTTTTCATTGTAGCAAGAAGGATCTCTCTATACCAAAACTAGCACCATGTCTGACCGCTCATAGCATCTTTCTAAACAGTATAGTCTTGTTACAGGAATGGTATACTGTTTTTGATCACTATCGTCGCACAAACTGTGTAGTGTCAGACCTGATTATGGGAAATGAGTACTTTTTTCGAATCTTCAGTGAAAATTTGTGTGGATTGAGTGAAACTGCTGCAACCACCAAAAATCCTGCCTATATCCAAAAAACAGGTAACGTATTCTTCAAAACAAAGATCACAAAAGCCACTAAGTACCAGAAGTAATACATTGGTAAATGGAAAATACAGTATTACATAGATGCACTACAGATACTTTCATTACTTACTAACTAGCACTTATAAAGTATTTTAGCATCAGGAGCCCTTATCTAGGCAGATCTACTGTACTAACACGAACATCTGCTCAAAAATATTTAATCACATAGTCTTCCTAAACTATATTATTTTAAGAAAATAATACAACTGGGGGGGTTATATTTACATTCTGGGGTTAAAAGTTTAAGATGTCTGTGGTGAAGACTTCCCCTGCAGACATACGGCTTTCGTATTTTTAACAGAAGCTGAAAACTCATGATTGCCAGGACCTGTAACTACAGCATTAAACATGAGATGTATTTTAGAGTGAAGTGAATTTAAAGAGTTGTTGTATCATAAATGCCATAGCTTTGAAGCTTCTCTAAATCATACAGGAAAATTAAATGACAAATAGATTGTACACAAGCCAACAGAATTGAAAACACAGTTCTTTCTTACTATTTTGTTTCTTTGAATTGCAGGCACCACTTATAAGCCACCTAGTTACAAAGAACATGACTTCTCCGAACCTCCAAAATTCACCCACCCTTTAGTAAACCGTTCTGTGATTGCAGGATACAACACCACACTCAGCTGTGCTGTAAGAGGAATCCCCAAGGTACAGACTGCATCATCTGTCATTGATACTGTTGCAACGCGCCAAGATGCTGCCTTAGAATTCATGCCAGTTCAGTGTGACTGGAGTGTAACGTGACTATATTAAGTAAAGGTCACCCAATTATCTCCTACCTCACTCATAACTGATGCTTAACCAGAACGCATGGTGCAAGCATTGGTGTGGTTGTGCACAGAACCAGTGGGGCCATACAGTAAAAGAGACAGACGACACGACAGCCATTGCTTATGCTAACACCATGCCACTGAAAATGCACCATGTGTACATAAAATCTACTCACTGAAGAAGGCAAGCAACAACAACAACAAAAGTATCTTCTCACAATGTATATTTTGTTCTCTTCAGTCTTTCAAGAAAACAGCAGTTAATGTGATATACTCTTCCATTAACCTAAACGATACATAGGAACACCAGCTCTTCTGTTATGTCAATACATAACTCTTAAAAGAGTTTGAGTTATTTTGCAAAATTAACTAGAATAAGACCTGCTGTCATGTGTGAAGTTTTGGGTGGTTTTTTGTTTTTTTGTTTTTTTTTTTTAATCTCACAGGAATATTTTCTCAGTCTAAATATATTTGTTGAAGTCTCTTCAAAGAGTACAAAAAGATAAACTTTTTTGTCAGGGTCAGGAACAAGCAGTAAAAACTGTATCAGCTAGGAGCTAAACTTAGGTTTCTCAAAAAAAGGGAAATAGGCTTTTTGTCTGCAGTGGAGGAATTTACCATATTATGACATAATCTTGTCATAAATTTAAATTAGTACAATCACAAAAAATGCAGTACCCTTTCCCTTCCCCTTCTGGCTGCTTATTTCCAGCTCCTCTCCCTTCCTCATCCTTGCAGAAAGATCCGATAGCTACAGAGCAAAACATGTATGATAATTGCTCAAAGTTCAAATTAACTCAAAAGTAAAAAATTAAAAAAGGAAAAAAAAGGATAATCTTAATGCAATCATTTGCTGCAGTTCATTGGATGAAGAAGGAGCTCCAGACAAAACTCAAATATGAAAAGGAAGCGTACCCACGTAAATAGCTGCAAAATAACAAGAAGAAACTCCAGCAAGCATAGGCAAAATCCATCCTCCAGTAGCTGCCGCAGCTTTGATTCATCCTGAAATGACACTGTTAGTAATGATATTCCCCCGTGGTTAACTGACCCTTTTGTGCATTTGTATCCATTTCATTCAGTTTCCATGGTTTTAAGAAGATTCTAAAAAAAACTTCATATTTTGCAGTTGTTAAATACAGTAGTCGCAGGCTTTTGAATGTGAGCATGCAAGCTCTTCCTTCCACATTAGCCTGAAGGACACAAATAGTCCTCATCCTTCCGTACACCTAATAATCTTAAAGCAGTTTTTCCAGATACATCTCTGTACTTGCACTGCCCAAATTAACCTTAACAAAAAGTTTCTGTACCTACTGCAGAACGCTGCAATAGGTCTTTTTCACAGAGAGTAGCTTATGTTGATAGAGCTTTCCAATTCTGAATAACTACAGATTATCAAGTATGCCTCAGATATGATCCATGTGGCAAGAAAAAGTTACCACTTCAGGCAGAGTCAATATTCATGCCCTGGTAGCAGTGTTGAAATAAAAGACATATACCCAGAAAGATAAAGAGGCTATAGAAAAAGAAGCAAAAAAATTTGAGGCAGGAAAAAAATCCAGTTGATATCTTTAAAGAAAATTAAGCATGGCAGTTTGGATGCACTGAATTGTGTATCACAGGTCAAAGACACAAGTGATTCAGTAGAGTTGAACACACTTTACAAAACAGTACGGTAGTTTTATTTTTTTATGGGTGAAGAAACAGAAGACGCTAATTCTGAAAGTAAAACATGAATGCTGGGCTTGGTCTACTCTTTAAAGACTATTTCTTCACTATATGTACTAACGAGCTTGAAACAAACAAAAGCAGTTTGCTTTACATCAGATTTTTCATTTTCAAAATTTCATTTATAAAAATTAAAGGCACATTTTCAGGTACCTGAAAAAAACCACAATGGCTTAAATTGGTACAGAGCCAACCACTTTATTGCTCAGCTGAAGCCAACAGGAACTTTTTGAAATTCCTGAAGTTGCTAAAGATATGCTAAATGGTTTGGAAAACCCTTTCCCACCCCAAACCTTGTCATCCCAAGTTGGCCACCCAGCATCTGCAGACCTTTATGACACTTCTGCTCTAATAATCTGTGCAGTTAAATTCCCCTTCTGTATGATACTTGAAGCATTCAAATATATTTTAATAAGCACAATTAAATAACTTCTGAAGGAATTAATTTGTAGCCGGTTTGTAGGGGTTTTTAAAAATTGCAATAAAATAGGGTACAGGCCTACATTCTCTACATGTTATTTGAGAGTTAAAGAAAATGCTGAACGTTTGAATTATTAGTTTCATGAGTTTGTACTGAATAAGGAGAGGTTCCTTGAAAAATTATTAACACAGCTGTGTAATATATAGGCCTCATAATGCATAACTCTTTGATGGCTAAATTAAAGCTGTAAGATCAGATGCAAGTCTTCCATTTTCTACCTTCTATTTTAAAATTCTTTTTTTGTGTTCTTCAGCCAAAGATATTCTGGTACAAAAACAAAATGGATCTCTCTGGGGATGCCAAATACCGCATGTTCAGTAAACAGGGTGTGTTGACTCTCGAGATCCGGAAACCCACTCCATTTGACGGTGGCTGTTATACCTGTAAAGCTGTTAATGAGTGTGGTGAAGCTGAAATAGAGTGCAGACTGGACGTCAGAGGTAATCAGATGAATCTTATGGATAACACTAATACTGCAATGAAGAGTAACAAATGAGTAACAGATAGCTAAAAAAAAAAATTAAAAAAAAAAAATCGTTCCCCTTTATCTAACCCTGACTTCTTTGGTGGTATACAAAAAGGTTGTTAATTACACTCACCAGAAAGGTTGTGTTTTTCATTCTAAACTGTTATGACAGAATTAGATTACTTGCTAGGTAATACAGGTCTGAAGGTGGTTGATTATTAACGCTTGTGACTTAATATTTCTAGAGAAGATACTTAGCACTGGAATGGAGGTCTATTTACAAACACTGCATTGTGGATAATTTTATTATCCTTTGTGCCATACTCTGTAATTGAAAGTTTTAAATTAAGTCATTAGCCCTTAGACATATGTAAAAGGTAGTGCATGCTACATCACAAACATTTTTCAAACATTGATAATTTATTTTGCTTGTCAAAAGGGCCAGGAAAAAAAAAAAGTCACGTTTATAGCACAGTAAGAGATTATTGACTAAATATTTTTGGTGAAGCCACTACTAATGTATCTATTTGTCAGTACAAACCTATACAGCACCACTTTAAAGGCTCATCAAAACCAGAAACAGCTGTGAAAGTGACCTGTATAACAGCCATTGGTGGAGATCCATCTTCAGGATGGCAAGCCTGAAGGTATTTCTACACAGCAGAGAGTTCAGTATTTTACTCAGCGCTAAGTCAGGAATGTGTATGCAGTACACCTTGCAGTGCTGGGCACCCTCATTGGGGTCTTGGCAGCAAGCAATTTAGCTGCATTGGTACGATGATGAACTCAGCCTAAGAACTCTGAAATGTCTAGCTAATCTATGCAGTAGCTTATTAAGACACACTACTTTCAGTTCAACGGCTAGCTCAAGTATTTCTGTTCAAAGCTATACTACATAGAGTAGACGTGGCTCAAAGCTTAATATTAATCATCTTCTGAAGCTTGCTTTAGGAACATTACATCTCCTTGGAATAATCAGATAAAAGCAACTACTATAAAGCTTCCATATTTCACCTTCAGCACCCAGCCTCAATTTAAAATTAGCATCTTATAATGTCAATAATATCTTAAATTTTTTTCATTCTCCAGTACCTCAGTAAAACTCGGAATTTCAACTCATCTGCAAGTCAAGGTATGGATTAAAATAATTCAGCTGGATAAAGGAGCAACGGCTGGTTAGTTAGATGTAAGATTAAACAGCCATTAGATGTTCATATTAGAGACTTTATGGAATTTTTATAATGTTGGTGGGGTGTGTGTGCTTGTTTTGACTTCTGTTTGCTTTTTCAAAAATCACACTAAGATCACATTCCTGCAAGGTAATTTATTTGGTTTATTTTAAAGTCAGGATTTCATGGGTCTCAACCTTTAATACACTGTGCCAGCG
>VFFE01009001.1:837765-860040 GCA_008921705.1 Burhinus oedicnemus
TAAAAAAAAAAATTAAAAAAAAAAAATCGTTCCCCTTTATCTAACCCTGACTTCTTTGGTGGTATACAAAAAGGTTGTTAATTACACTCACCAGAAAGGTTGTGTTTTTCATTCTAAACTGTTATGACAGAATTAGATTACTTGCTAGGTAATACAGGTCTGAAGGTGGTTGATTATTAACGCTTGTGACTTAATATTTCTAGAGAAGATACTTAGCACTGGAATGGAGGTCTATTTACAAACACTGCATTGTGGATAATTTTATTATCCTTTGTGCCATACTCTGTAATTGAAAGTTTTAAATTAAGTCATTAGCCCTTAGACATATGTAAAAGGTAGTGCATGCTACATCACAAACATTTTTCAAACATTGATAATTTATTTTGCTTGTCAAAAGGGCCAGGAAAAAAAAAAAGTCACGTTTATAGCACAGTAAGAGATTATTGACTAAATATTTTTGGTGAAGCCACTACTAATGTATCTATTTGTCAGTACAAACCTATACAGCACCACTTTAAAGGCTCATCAAAACCAGAAACAGCTGTGAAAGTGACCTGTATAACAGCCATTGGTGGAGATCCATCTTCAGGATGGCAAGCCTGAAGGTATTTCTACACAGCAGAGAGTTCAGTATTTTACTCAGTGCTAAGTCAGGAATGTGTATGCACATCAGATAAAAGCAACTACTATAAAGCTTCCATATTTCACCTTCAGCACCCAGCCTCAATTTAAAATTAGCATCTTATAATGTCAATAATATCTTAAATTTTTTTCATTCTCCAGTACCTCAGTAAAACTCGGAATTTCAACTCATCTGCAAGTCAAGGTATGGATTAAAATAATTCAGCTGGATAAAGGAGCAACGGCTGTTTCGTTAGATGTAAGATTAAACAGCCATTAGATGTTCATATTAGAGACTTTATGGAATTTTTATAATGTTGGTGGGGTGTGTGTGCTTGTTTTGACTTCTGTTTGCTTTTTCAAAAATCACACTAAGATCACATTCCTGCAAGGTAATTTATTTGGTTTATTTTAAAGTCAGGATTTCATGGGTCTCAACCTTTAATACACTGTGCCAGCGTAAGATCTGTAAGAAAGAATAACATAATACTTTGTTGCCTCTTTTTCTTAACTCAATACAAGCACTCTCTCTAGGAGACTTAGTTATTTAATACAGAGCTAACTAGTATCAATAATCCATGCATTACTTTAACCAAGCAAGCAGAGTTAAAATTACAATGCATCTAGAAGTGTAATGTACATTTTAGACTTGAAAAAATTTAAATAGCTTTAATAAACAACCAGGTAACGTATTTGACAATAAATCCTTCTCTCCATTCTCTGTCTCAGCATTGGAATGGAACTTGAAAAGAAGAAAATTGAAGAAATTAATGAAGGAAAATTTCAGTTACATTTAGGAGTCCCGCTCATCTTAAAAGTGATTTAATATATGTGTACTAGGAGACGGCAGTGTCTTGTAGTGTTGTGCTTACTTAGCATATTTTTAGACAATATTTCCTCTTTCCTGCATGTTTAGTTACATTGCCCCCATCTCCACGTGAAGAAATTCAGGGAAATTAAGATAAACCTTGCCCCCCCATTACATAAATATGTCTGAAAAAAACCCAAGTATTACAGCTATGTGCAAACTCAGTCCATTCCTAATGTCTGAAACAAACATAAATTCCCCACTTCTACAGTTCTCTCCATTTTCTCTTCTCAGAATTCTGATATTCTTCATAAGAAACAAGTACCTCAGAATAATGAAACACTAAAAATTATTTGTAATATTTAATCATCTTTCATTATACTAATCTCTGCACAATAGAAAGTAACTTTCATTCCTACTGCTTTTACTGTCAGTGCTTGAAATATCCATTTCTGTGCTCTGGAGCAGATCTTTGCAGAAACACGTCCAAAACACACCATTTTGGAATCTCTAGCTAAAGCTACTGCTCTGCTTTATATAGAAAAGAGTTTCTTTGATAATTACTCACTACTGGTTTTCTAGCTTTTTAAAACACACCAGCATAGACTTCAGTTATTCTTCCGGTTATTAGATGCTTCTGCAACCAATCATAGACATCATACTAATCTAGAGACAATCTGTTACATCCGACAAAACAGTGAAAGATGTAACCAGGAAGATTATTTGCACATAAATAAAAGATTTCAAAACAAAAAACTTGTGATGAATGCAATAAACTTACTGTTATCCAGTATTACAGAAGGCATTTGAAAGTCTATGAATGGTATGTATATGTTTTTGCAGATAATTTTGGCTAATCAAATGACACAATAGCATTTCTGGCTTCTCACCTACTAGTTTGACTAGTATTTGGGGTGGGGTTTTTTTGGACCTGCAGTAGTTGTTTGTAGTTTCTGTCTAGAAAGTACTTTTTCATGATCACAGCACAAGAGAAGGTGGGAAGATGAAATGAATCCAGGAAGGCACTGAAGTAATACTACTCGCCTGCCTCCAACATGCCAGTTGAGACGGGAAAGCAGGTCTGACACAGCATGTTAGTTGTACTAAACAAGCAAATACGTCTTCATAATAAAAACACTGATGACAATGAGAGGTGTATTTTGAGTATTTTATTATGGTATCAGAACAAGGAAGGGCACTCCTCTAAAACCAAAGACAATTTATCCAAGGTTAACATTTGTCTGTTGCACATTGTTATTATTCAAAAAATAAATAAAAAAAAAGATGGAAAATACGCAAACAAGTTTACATTGTTTTGTATGTTCATTTTCTTAGCAGCACTATTGTTTAAAAAATGAGGCACATACCACACTTAAAAGTCAGAGACATTCTATATTATAAAGAGCCTACAACAAGAATGCAGTGGACTGAGAGGATCATCTCAGCATCTGTGTCTATTGAAAAGCAGAGACTGAATTGCAAGAGCTTAGATTACAAAGAGCAGTTTACCCTATGGAGAGTTAGGTGCTATATCAAATAAATTCTATTACCAGAAAGGTGTTTCATGAATAGACTGTCATGCTGTAATAGGGTACAATACTGAAAGAGTACAAAAATAAATCAAGCGTCACTAAGAAAATGACATTTTCTGCTCAATTCTTAGCAATTCAGCATGAGTACAATGTTTTTGGGAAGAGCAGTGCTTTCTCAAGTGAACCTTTATTTCACCTCTCAGCTGTGAAAACCAGAATACTGCAAACTGATGCTTTCACTACGTTAGTCAATCATTTTTTCATGAAATTTCATTGTTCAAATGGTCTTCTATGAAATTCTACCATATATATGTAAAAAAAAAATTTCCAGTGCTCACAAATTTACTTTCTACTGTTTGGAAATCCTCATACTAATGACAATCAAAGAAATGCCTCCTCAAAAAAACTGGCCAAGATACTACTTCTGGAAGTACTTCATGCAGGGTAGCGCCGAATAGTTAGAATCTAATTCTACAGGGCCTTCTAAGATAATGCTGTGCTTCTACATGAAAAACACAAATTAGTTTTTAATTCCAAAACTTTCAATGACAGGAGTGAACCAAATCCAAACCTGAATGCTTACAAAAAAGCAGCACACTCTAGTTAGGTTTCTAAAAACTATTCCTAAAAACATGAATTCTGAAAATTCAAAATGCTAACCACTCCTCACACGCTGAAAAGAGGAAAAGGGGGAAGGTACGCCTGCAAGATCTGAACTTCCTGTGATTAGTTCTAGAAGGGTCTTTAGAAAGTTGCAGGTGTTTATTAATGTTTTGCAAGCATCTAGTATTGTCATTTATCTGTTCCACTGCTGATATTGATCCTGAATGTACAGTTTACTAATTGCCTGTTAATTACGTGTTGTTAAGAAATAAATAAATAACTTCCATCCCAATATGTTTAAAACTACATAAACTGAGCAGTTTCTCCCAAATCTAGGAGGCTAAGAACAACAAAGTATCTCACAATTTTTCCCCATCACACTTGAAAGACTACTTGACAAAAAATGGTTTAACTATTTTTTCCTGTGTGGGATCTCCTCTGATGCAAAAATCAGGTGGACTTATCTCTAAATGTCATGGCAAATATTCTTACCTTGTACTTACTAAGTACTGTTAGAAAGAAGCCTGCAAGGTAACATCAATAGTAAAAAAATTATTAACAGAGGTCATAAAGTTAAAAAAATCTTATCTATTAGCATTCTCTTCTAGCATGCTTTTACCATATTAAGCGCTTTTTGCAGCTGACAGCAACTATCAAAAACAACAGTCCTATTGAAGTCCTTTCAGTAGTTTTCCTAAAACAAAAAATTATCACTTGAGTAAAATATGTTTCCACATGAAAAGCATATGTAACTTAGCCAAACATGACCTCTTCAGACATATTATTTCAATCCAGTTGGATGTGAAATTGACTTTAACTTTCGATACTACCACAATTTCAGTTCAAAACCTATCAATTCAGCCTGCTTGCTGCCAATTCAGTGTACATGTCTTTCCTACAAAGAAATTACTACTAACTATATACCAGGAACGGAGATACTTAGATGCTTCGAATTAACGTACCCAAGACTTAGCTGAAATGCGGGGATGTTGCAGAGCATTACTAAAGGCACAGTATCACATAGCACAGAAATAGTCAAGCTAGCCCAGTGCTTCACTCGAACTAAGATACCACTTACAAGAAACATCAACTAACCCAAAAATATTAAGACAACAAATAACATTCCCAGTACTCCTGCTAGCTCAGTTCTCTCAGTGTGGCATTGCCAGCTAGCCAGATTAACCCTCAGCTGACACTTTAGCCCAGGAGAACACATATTTCACACCACAGCATCAATTCTTCTGTGTTTCATCCTGTATTTCAGCACTGTTGTGTAAATATTATAAGTAAGCAATATTTACTTGCTCCTGGCAATGGGAAGCTTCGCTTAATACTCTTTATAAAAGACACAAGATGGAATTAAACTGTCACTGCAAGCAAGCAAGCCTTACCAGAACTCATTTCCTTTAGTTACTTGCTTTAATGCTCAAATCCTGACCATTACTCTCTGAGCAAATAATAATAGCAAAAGGAGCTAATGGTTGACCAATACTTCCTAAAGTAACAATAAAAGAAAAAAAAGTGTATGAAACCTAGGGAAAAAAAAAATCAAAAGCCAAACCATAACGTACATTAAGAAAACCATCTTTTTCTTCAAGTGCAATTCTAAAATTGAGTAACGCTCTCAAAGACTGGCTCCTTCAGGCCTGTATCAACTGTGTTCTTACTTACTGATCTGATTTTTAAAGCATTACCCAAATCGTACTTAAAAGGCACACAACGGAGCTTCTCTTCAGGGTGCTCACACACTCAACTTCAGAGCAGTGATATGGGGGCGGGGGGGAAAACCTCCCCGCTCCCGGAGCTGACTCGTTTTGCCCCCGTCAAGGCCCAGGGACGCACACGTGGAGATGTAACGGGAGAGCCCCCGCAGCCCGTTACCGCCGGGGCCGGGGCCGGGGCCGTACCCTGAGGCGAGGGAGCAGCCGCCGGTGCGTGATGGCGGCGCCCTGTCACGACGCTTCGCGCCTGAGGGGAACGCGGCTGCCGCGCGCCGGCCCGGCGGCCGTTGGGGCGCTCCAAATAGGCGGCTCGGGCCGCGGCGCCACCTGCCCTCCCCTCAGCTCCTCCAGCCGCTCGTCCGCTCTTGGTCTGAGGGGTTATTGCCCAGGTCTGTTAAAGCCTGAACAAAGTCACTTCAAATTGTGGTGCGAGCACAGAGGATTAAGGTAAAGCGTGCTGGGTTTCACCCTATTCCTCTTCCAGTTTTAACTTGGCAGGCTTACACAGTAACTGTGTGTGAATTTGCTGATGGTCCCCTATGGAGATACTTAATTCTTCCTATTAACAAATGAGAAGTGGATCAGTTGGAGCTAAAGAAGGGAGTAACACATATGTCCATGCTGAAGTCACGACAGTGACTGCATTTGCTGCAGCTTCTCAGTTTGCAGCTTGTTTTGTGTTATGCTATCATAAATACATGACTATTAGTTTAAAACTAGCAGGCATATCCATGGTAACAGCTGCAGAATAAACATGCTCTTTGCTTCTTTCCCGAGCATTAGATTTCTCACTGGTTATAAAAATCCAGGTATACGTTCTACTACTAGCGCTATTCTTGAGAAAGGGTGCCAACTACTAAGTAGATTTTTATAATATCCTCAATGCAGGTGGATCCTTGTGTGAGCAAGGAAGGGTAATAAAAAACTGTTTCCATCAATGTGAGTATGTTGTTGCAGATTAGGTACTGGTGCATTGTACTTAGATATTCAGGTTAGGATTAAGCACGCTAATCAATACTCATTCTTGTAACTGAAGGTGCACCAGCATAGTTATGCCGATACAAATACTCTAAAAGGAAATAGTCCTAAATTTTCACACATTCACGTTTGCTAATAAATCATTGCTTGGAAGATCATTCTAATGTTAGGCAGAAATCAAAGTAACACAAAGAAAACTACTTGCATTCAGTAACATGTTTTGAAAAATCTCGCTTTCCTTAGTAGCTCGTGAACTCTAAACATTGTCCTTGATGGATTGTTTCAGTAGGGATGAGCACTTCAGTCAATGCATGACCTGATTTTAGCACAAGCTGAAGATCTGTACCCCTGCTTTGCTGCTTAAATTACGGTACTTAAGTGATACAGTGGGGTGAAATGCAAATTAAATGGATTGAGCTCAAATTGTCTCAACAGAATGGTTAAAATGGCACAAAATGCCTTACCTGTCATGAGTTTATCTTCCTGTTCCCTCTACAAGAGGAAACAGTTATCGACTTTTTCAGATTTGTCTAAGTTTATTATATAAAATTATATATAAAAATTAAATTCTACTTGTTGCAAATTACAGTTAGAGGTCAAGAGGTTCCCATATATTACTGTAACAAAGCTTTTCAATGCAGGGCAAGACAGATGTTTAAGATTGCTTCAGCACACCTCACCTGCAGGTTTCATTCCTTCTAAGAAAGGATTATTGTGCGAGCTAATCCAAGGGAGATCTACAATTAAGTAGAATGAGTAAAAACACAAGAAAATACTAGTTGATAGTATTTTTTCCTTAATTTAATCATACAATGGCCATTCAGATGAGAGCAGCAAGGGAAAAGACATTTCTGGAATTCCGAAAAGTCATTTATGTTGCTTTTATCACAGAATTTTTTTGGAATAGATTTCCTTATGTGTGTTTAGGAGAGAGTTTTGTCACTAACATATCGTCTTGGAGCAGGTTTAGAAATACAAGCCATTCCTGTCTCCTTACGAATGAATTTTGTAACAATCTGCTGAGATTAAAAATAGCCCCACTGATACCTTTCAAGTGCTTGCCAACCACAGAACTCTATTTTAGGGAAACAAAAGCTGTCGGTGAGATATCCTTTACTTGTCTTTGGGCAGGGTCCCCACAGCAGTCTGCATAAGCAACACATCACATCATAAAACAGGTTGAACTGGTGAAAGTTTAAAAGAAACAGATAACAACAGCTTCATTTATTAGGTCCTGATATGGAAAAAATAGTCTAGCATCTGCTTTCTCTGCCAGACAGAAATGTTAACAATAAGCAGCCCTAAACCCACAGATAACTGTCATAGCTATGGACGCATTTCAGTCATAATTCTGTATTAGGATAGCTTTACAGAAGACAAATAATCCAAATCAGTGACTAATCCAATATATGTAAAATATCAATGGATATGAAAATGTATGAAAATTGATTAAAGGGGAAAAAAATAAGTGGTAAGTGTGCCCCCTTTTTCTTCTTCACCATGCATAATCACCTGAACTTCATTTTGTATTCATTATGGTTTATTTAACAAACATAAAGAATATCCTACATAGTTTTCATTGTTTTGCTTGGAAGTATAAATTGTGGGACCCAAATATATGAACCCAGGTTGTGGATGAAAGTAGTTTAACCTTCACTAAGGTTGCATTTGCTTGGTATCTGTCATAATGCTAATAATTGCCCCAGTAATCCAGATCTACTCCAGAAACGTATGATCACGAAAAGACTAATTACTAATATAACTCTCAAATACAGTTTTGTTGTTTACTGGTGGTTTTCATACACCAAATCCAGAAAAAAGGCAGCTGAAAATCCAGGCTTTTCTTCTGCATTGTAAGTCAGTTCATGTATACGTTGCCTTAAAAAATCCAAAGTACAGTCAATTTTGATCACTGGAAAGCCCTCAAAAATTTCTACCTGAAAACAGGACTTGTTCTTCCTCACTGGTATAATGGGGGGCTAACAGTACCACATATTTACAAACCATGATATTTCCTTGTATGCTTTTTTTTTCCCCTAGAGCACTGAAAAACTTTAATGATTTAGACACTTTGTTAGGTTATCAGTCTGGTTTAGACAAATTTATCTTCAATATCAGATTCAATGGTTGAGCCATTTCTAACAAGGACCGTAGGGAAGAACTGCTGCAGGGAGCTATCACAGAACAGCAGAACTACGATTGGAAATCTTTTGTGTTCCCTTTAGGGCACTCTTCAGCACTCTACCAAAAATAATTTGATTTAAATGCAAAGGGAGTAAGAGTGGAATAAGGCTGAGGGATGAAAGAAGATGATAGAGAGCTTGGTAAGAACAGGAGAGAGGAAGATGACGATGACTGGAAGCTGAAAGGGGGCAGAGACTGGTTGAGCAGGAGACTGGGGAAGAGATAGGTCTGAACTGTTTGGGCAAAGAAGCTGGAAGATGCTGATGGTCAGGGAGGTGAGAAGAACATATGAAAAAACACTAAGGGAAATAGATGGAGACATCTGATGAGAAATTTAGGTGCAAAACTGAGCCTGACTAGCTGAAGAGAGTATAGGCCAAGAAATTGTGAGGAAACAGCGAGGAATCCAAGCAGGGAGAGAGGTAAAAATGGAAGAGAGCACTTGGATACTGAGAGCACTAGCATTCACTGGAGTTAATAAGAGAAACTGAAAAGGCAAAAAAGAGTGGAAGGAATGGAAATACAGAACTAGAGTTTTCGTATACTTGAAGGAAGCAACTGTTTAGAGTTTTACTGGTGTTTTTCCTGCCACCGTTTGTTCCTTTTTATGTATAGCTATTTTAGGAGAAGGGGATTTCTATTTCTATGTAGGTTCCTAAACCACGTTTATCACTATAGTAACTGTTGCAAATAGAAGCAGGACTGTTTGCCCTTGGCTGTTGTACATATGATTCTTTGTTGGACCGATGCTTTAAAACAAAATTAGTCAATGCTAGAACTACTATGCCACAGAAGTTTCAAAACATTGTACACACATAAACAGAAGATTAACTTGTAATTTACAATTACACTAATCACATGTAAACAGACTAACCTTGTTATAAACGTTGAGCTGATTTTTATCATATCTGAGCACAGAATCTGCCTAGAAGAGGTCCTCTTTAAGTCTGGTTTGTGCTGAACTGTACTCAAACCTCATTTGTCACCAACATCAAGCTTTTAAACCTTCAGGTATGGTGGTGGAAAGAGGGGTCACATACCCACTATTATTTAAAGCACCATCACATTTCTACTGTTTTAGTGAAATAGCCACACTGGGAATGGCTGTAGGAACTCAAAGCTGTTGCTCACGCTGAACATCTTACAAGAGTATTACAGGTTAGGACTGTATGTGAAGCCATTGCTGCTAGAAGCAAAAAAATACTGCTCAGCTGTTTGGAAATATCTTGCCCTTGTGAGAAGCAGATACCTCTGGCTGAATTGTGACTTTTGGAAGAGCAAGAGGCTCTTTGGCATTGCCTTTTGTCTGGCAAGGTCCTTTGCACAAAGCTGCTGCTTCTTGGTCCTAATTCTCACTTCTTTAGGAGCTAGGACATGTTGCCTTTCACCAAAACCTGGCTTCTCTAAGAGCAGTGACTTGGAGTTCCTAAGTACCACTGGAGTCAAAGTTCAGCAGAAGCCATTTTTCTCAAAGAAGGAAGATCTCCCCTCAGAAGCAACAGCTTCTGACTTTCATCCATTTGGCAATCAAAGGGAACTGGGATGTAAATATTGCTCTTGGTGAGAAGCTTAGCATCTATTTTCTGTTTAGGTCTGAATTCAGTGGTAACAGAAGCCTGTGCCTGGCACAGGGGCAAGCAACTGGTTTGTTCCCATTCTAGGGAACTGCTTCCTTCTTAACAATACCCTCAGTAGGAATCAAAAGCCTTCCTCTGGCATAAGCAGCATGATTCTAGAAATATCTTCAGTATCTTTGCAACATAAAGGTTCCCAAGAAAGGCATAGAATCACAGCCACATTTTTCCATCCACTTTAATCACTACGATAGAACTTTAGCTGGAATCAAAATTCTTCATGATTTACATTTACTAGCAATATAGCTTTTGAATGCCCAGAACAACATTTTAATCTTACAAACTGTGCTGTCCTGAAAGCATCAAAGTAGGAAAAGTGGGGATTACCTAAAGCTAGGAATCAGGGTTTAGGAAATTTTTACAATGGTTTTCTTAAAGTAATGAACTTCTTCCTTCAACAGACACCTTCAAAGTTTTTTCCAGAGGTATCTTTAATAAATAACACTTAATAAGTAGCATTTTTGTGACACTTGCTGATGTTAAAACCTTTAACCTTTAAAATCATGGAATACCAGGTTAGAAGGGACCTCAAGGATCATCTGGTCCAAACTTTCTTGGCAAAAGCACAGTCTAGACAAGATGGCCCAGCACCCTGTCCAGATGAATCTTACAAGTGTCCAGTGTTGGGAAATCCACCACTTCCCTGGGTGGACCCACTCATTAGAAACTGACACTGCGTTCACAAACAAGACAAGGGCATTTTTAGAACATCACAATGAAGATCTGTGATCCAGGAGACAGATAAATTAGTAACCTTGATTCCACTTTGAAAACTGCCAGGAAGACTAGTCACAAACACCAGTCTGCAGAGAGCTCTTAATAGTCATTTTGAAAACCAACTTCCACAAGCAACGAATTATAGCAGAAAACCAGACTTGTTCAGGATAAGCAAATACCTTAAGTTTTGAGGGAAGTTCATGAATCTTTGTCACATTTGTGTAAGTGCCTTGGAAATATCACAAGGGTTAAAATAAAAAGGTTGTCATCTTGAAATACTTAAAAACTAAGACACAGGCTCCTCCTAGTGGTAAAAACGGCAGGATTATTCATTTTGTTCTAAGAATCTTCTAGCACTATTTATTATTACTAATTATTCTCAATTAGTCTTCCATTTAGTTCTGGAAGGTTTGGAAGCTTCTAAGTTCTTACTGCTGCTAAGGAAGTCTTACCTAAAGATCAAAATAAGCGGGCATGACAAAACACATGCTAATCACTAGAATAATTTTTTTCCTCCAAAGTAAAGTTTATGTACCTCTTAATGCTTAGGAGTGATGAGGTGAAGGTGGAAAGGATGGAAGCATGCATCCCAAAAGACTTATGCTTTTTACACCAATTTTAAATCCAACCTTCAGATCTGTATTTGGTATCCAGAGAACAGCACTGCGTAGTAGTGGAAACACTGCATGGCATGCCTTTGTCTCAGATGAATATGCTACATTCCTGCAGTTGGCAGAACACCTGCCAAGTCACCATCATCAAGTACAAGAAAGATTTTGTACATTTCAAAAGTTTCTTCAATTTTGAAGCCAAGTCAATTACTCTCACCTGAAGAGCAGAAGCCCAGTGTCAATCTACTTGCTGAGGTCATTACCAATTCTTCTTGCCACTGAACAGTGCTATAGCTATTTAGCCACACCTGTTCTTTAAAAAAAAGTCTGTCAAAATGGACAGAGGGCCATTTTTATTATCAGGCCCTTTAAAAGTCTTAGTCTGGACTGAAGTTTCTCAGCAGTCTAGAGCGTGCAGCACTTTATATAATTTATGATTTTAAGTCACAGAAAAATATACTTGCAAAAATACAGCTTCTACAGGGGAAAAAAAAAAGAGCTGTATATAGTAAGTGATACTGTACATTTAATTATTTTAAACTCTGATCTTCCCCTTATAGATTAACTGGTTTGAATATGTTAATAGGCCTGCTAATATATTTAACAATTTAAAAATTAATATTGTATACCTAAGTGGGACCCAGTATTGTAGTAACCAGAACATCTATTGTAGAGCAAAGTGATTTCAGTCTTAACTGTACTTGTAATATAGTAGTATCAAGAATACAACAATTGCTAAAAATTCAGATATTGCTATAAGAAAATTTGCAGTCTCAGAAAAAAAAGAAATAAATACAAAACCAGGCTAATTTGAGGGCTTGCCAATTTCAGTTTTGTCTTTACATTAGAAAAGGATGAAAAATCCTTTTATGTGTTGCTTCTATCTGCATGTGTACAAAAAAAAAATTCAGCATTTCAGATGTCTGTTTTCCCTATTCATCTTTTTCAGACTTTTTTTTAAAAAAACGAAATTACATAGATATTACGCTAGAATAAAAAACCCAAAAATTACTTTCCTGCTTATATGGAAAGAAATGTAGATTTTCCATTTATAGTCTTCTTTTTTCCAGTAATTCACAGATGTATGATGTATTTTGTATATAATTACATTAATTTCAGAATAAGCTGCATCAATAGAAAAGCACAGGAGGATGAAAACCAGTTGCTGGTTGAATGACATTTTATTTTCACATTCAGACAGCTGTACAGTTTCTATAAATAGATGTGGTACTATAATAATATTTACATCATTTCTTCACCCATTACTAATGTATTCTATTCAAAACAGTAGATACCCTGACCAAGCCAAAACAGGGTTATTTCTGGGTGCATTTACTCAGAATTCTATGTCAAAACATACAATACATCAGCTTGCATCAGAGCATTTTTTCCAGATATTTTACATGTAACATTATTTTCTCTAGACAGTCTCTCCTCCCAGCATCTTAAGAGCTTTCCAGACAAGTTCAGTACAGCTCAAGAACAAAAACAGGATGCAAAACACATTCATATTCGGCCTACTGAAAATAAGGAACGTGATGGATAGTTTTAACTGCGGGAGTTTCATTATACATTAACACAGTATCTGCAAGATTCCTTGATATATAGATACAGATTGAAAAAAAGCAATAGCTTAAAAAATTTAGAGACAACATAATCCTTTGGGCTTCCGAACATGTTCTGCAGATTGCTGTAGAAATACCTTGTGTAGAGTATAGTTACAGACCCAAAAAGACCTGAGTCTGCCATGTGCTTCTGCCAATAATGTCTCCAAGTTTTACACTTCCTTATTCATTTTCTAATCCCTGTGATTAACTGCTTTAGGTAGTGCTTATATGCCTCTGTTAACTCTACTGCTGGGTTATCTACAAACGTTGCCTAAACTCCCATTTGAAAATCCACACAATCCATGAGGTGTCAGGGTTTTTCACAATATACTGCCTTCCAAGTTTCTCTCTCCACTTCTTCTCCCACTCGAGAAGCAGTCCTCTCCACAGATGGACCAATTTAATAGCCAAATTTCAGTTGTCACCTGATATTTTAAGACTATGGTAGCTAAATTGTTCATCTCTACCAAAAGGGTCTGAAGAACTATGTGACAAGAACTCCATGTTGGTGGGTAAAAATGAACAACACAGAAGGAAAACAATAAAAACACTACATTTAAACAACACGCAGGACCAGACTGCTTCCACTGTGCACATACCAGAGAATCTGAAAGCAGAAGCCTGCAGTTGTAAAGTGATTAACCTGTAACAAGCACCACTAGAAACAAAAAACAACCGAACTCAAGCTGTTAGTTATCTTAAGAAAAAAGGAATTCCAAGGAATGGCCAGAGTAAGTCACTCGTAGCTGGATGCTGATGCTTAAAACTGTCTGATTAACAGCTCATATAAAAACTCCATTAAGGATGAATTCAGAAGGAGACTGAGCAGTGAAGTCTTAGGTTTTTCTATGGGGAAAGACTTGCAGGGTCATACATAAGTAATCAAGTTCTCACAGAAGACAGTAAAGTGAGCTCCAGGAACTGCAGTAAAAATGGAGTACTGCACGTCAACGTGCCAAAGTGTAGGTATTTCCCGGTATCATGATCAACTGGAAACTGGTCGAGGTGGTTTGCTTTTGTTTTCTGCCTCTTTTCCACGAATAGCAGCCACATAAGAGAAGAGACACAGCACGGAGTAGCAGATCTCATGAGCCTACAAGATTTTAGAAAAGGAGATAAGGAAATTCAGATGATTTAGTGTTTTACAAAATCCACTGCACATCTTGTATTTTGCAACATGTCTTCCTCCATGGGACAACTACTCTGGCTACAGACAAAAATCAGGAAAAAGTGTCCCATACTACCTTCTAACTAAGATGGATAGATAAGAAAAGCCTTATGACAAATAAAAGCCTCCTTTGGGATAAAAACTTAGTTGCTTGATGTACGTTCTAATAATTTTTAAAGAACAGTGTGCTAAGCTAGAAAGTTGGCTGGCTGGCTTTATAAAAAACATCCTACATGCTTGCTTTTGTCTGTTGTATGAAGCTACAAGAGATTTTCTGGGAGGGGCTGAAAGAGCTAACTAAAGAGGCTAAAACTAAACATCCAATACTGTACCTTGACTCATGAGATGGTGGTATTCTTCCTTATTCACAACTATCTTTTTATGCTCAGAAGTACAAGGACTAGTAACCTTGTAATTTTTAACCAACGCTACTGAATCCATGGATAATACAAGCTTTTGTTTGTTTGTTTTTAAATTAAAATAAACCCCACAACCCAACATTGCATGTTTCATATGAATACCAAGCAATTTTGCCACTACATTAGAGCACAGGGTTTCACAGAGCATTAGCAAGATTTACAATTATTGCTTTCAACTGATTAAGTGTGCTATTATTTAACAGAAAATTCTCTTTTACCATGCGACTGGCAGCACAATTCAGTAAAGGTAAGACTTAGATTTAGTTTACATCCTAGTTCTAATACTGGCTATTCTGGTGATCTTAAAAGTTCTTGTTCTGTAAATTGACATTTATAGTATTTGTAAAGGTAATAAGCATAAAAACATGTTTTGTTGTGTTACAATACAAGCTAAAACACTTGTGTAAAATATAATTAACTTACATTAAACAGGTTTTTCTTATTAAAATATACAGCTGTCTGCTTCTTAAATCACAAATATTCTAAGCATTTTGTTTCTAAAACATTCCTAGCTTCTTCAAGTAATTTCTCTCTCTCTCTCTCCTTTTGAAGGACAGTGAGTTTCCATGCAATCACCAAATGTACACACTGCACTTCAGACATAAAATAACTGAAGAAATTTCAGTTCTGATGATAATCATTGGCTTCTATTTCTTCCTCATAAGCCTGATCACTGAAGTATTGTTTAAAAGTGCAAATCATAACTGCTGGTGTTCAAAAAGTGTTATAAAAACTGAACACTAAACCACAGCAATAACTCACCTATATGGCAGGAATACATTATACTGTTCTCCTGTATCTCACTGCTCACTTTCATGAGGAAATGGGATCTTTTTTCCATAAACTCAGTTAGCAACCATTTTATGCCCAGGAACTAGTCTCCCCTTCCATCTTTCCTGTGAATTAAGGATCGTGTTCTGCCCTGTCTTAAAGAGTTTCACTAGCTCTTATTGTGCTAAAGTTCATGCCAAACCAGCTACCTTGCATCTTTACCTGTCTTAACAAAAGAAGAGACCACGCTTTCTGCACTACCTGTGCGTTCCTCTAGTTTCATAGAAAAAACAATCACCAAGTTTTGTTGTCTTACTTCAAGGAAAACTATCATAAAAGTGCAGCTCTATTTCAGTGCAGTATTAGCACTGCAAATCCTGCAATCTCAATGTAATTCTTTTCGCCACATGAAAATGTAAAGATACATCCTCTAAACAACTACCAGAAGGCATCACAGTTGACTCACCATTGGCGTCTTGTACTTGTGGCTCACCACTTCTTTAGTTTCAGGAACTAAAACCGGACGGGCAAGAGACAAAACAAAAAGTTCAAAAAACGAGAGGAAAAGGGGAAAGAAATAGCACAATGTTCCCATGGGAAAGGGAAGGGATGCACACAGACAGCAGGTGCAGGTACAGGGCACCTCACTACCCCTCACTTCTAGATACTCTTCCTTCTCTTTATTTACATTACATATGTCCTTGAAGATACTGGTAATGTAATAATAAATTACTCAAGTTGGCAAAAATATTTCACTGTCTCTGTTTGGAAAAACCATAGTAGATGCTTGATGGTTCTTAGAGACTCTGGCTTTTCTCATACTCCTTATTCTTGCTAGACAGCAAAATTAATGACAAAATATGCCTAATGTCTACTACGATAAAACATAAACCAACAATTCCACAGGAATTTGTCAGTACATGATTCCCAAAGATTTTATCCTTTAGATGTTTGAATCCTTATCTGCTGAATAACAGATCTCAAAAGAATTGTTGTACTCTCTGTAGTAAGTTAGTGAAATCCATAAAAAAAAAAATCTCCTAAACTGGAAGACTGTTTCCCAGTTCTATTTCAAGAGTTTCTCAAGACATTCTTTCTCCTGTCTAGGATATGCGTGATAGTATTTACTTGGCATACTCACTGAAAACGTTCATTGCTTTTGAACAAGTTGCTTAAAATAAAATACTGATTTCAGTTACACATATTCTTAAAATACCAGGCTTGTTGATTTCTAGAAGACTTTATAATATAAAGATGATTAGAGCGCTGATAAAAAAAAAAATCTATTATTCAGAAAATTTCATCTTGCTCCCTTGCACTACCTCAAACTAACAGAAAGGAAATAGGCATAATGTAATTAAAGAAAATTTGCCTTTTGTTCTCCTTGTGGAATGCATAAAAAAAAAGCAAGCTGTAACCATCCCATTAGTGTGCATTGCATCTGAACTGTGCCTTTGACCTACACTTCGCCTACAAATATTGTTGTGAACAGATACCATGGGAAATCACCAGGAGAGAACAAAGACCACACTAAGAACATACAAATGGCAAATTTAAAATGTTAAGATCAGTGGAATACGAAGATCAACTTTGAATTCTTCCCTTCCAGAATAGCTGAAATTTGCCATGGAATTTCTGTGTCACAACAAAAAAATTTAGAAGAAGCAATACAGAAATTAAGCAAAACCAAATCATACCAGGTTCATAGAGGAAGGGTAAATGTTTTATTACACATAGTACTAGTGACAAGAAAAGAAACAGAGGCAGATGAGTTCAGTATGGACAACTGGGAAAAGTCCACAACAAAACCTATCCATGCAGATGTTGTCTTTTCAACTATGATATGACATGGCTAAACGCTGGAGAGGGAGACGGATCACACTCTAAGGGGCCAAAATTAGGCAGTGCAGACTGGGTTTGAGAAAGCACTCTAAATGTAAACCAGTGCCTACTAATTCTCGTATATCATGATATTGTCATTATTGAAAAAAATCTAGTGAAAAGTACAGAATGATTGTAAAAAGTAATGTAATATTTTTGTTTAATTTTTCAATTCTCTCTTTTCTTGGAGTTGGCAGTTACATTAAGGACCGAGAAACAAGGGAAGTGCACACCCAGGCTGCACTGCCCCAGTGATACCAGTGACTAGAGTTGGGGAGATAAAGAGGTGCACATCCAAGCTACCTTACCCGTTGGCACCAGATGTTCCAAATTAACTCCATGTCACCAGGGGATAAAGGTGGGAGTGAGGCTGGTGCACAGCCAAATAGGGTAGGACTTTTACAGCTGTGTAAGTCTCACTGCCCACTGGATAACATACAAATGTTCATATACTCTTCAAAAAGCAGGAAGGGAAAGATATAAGGACCTTGTGCCACGAGGGGAGGAGAGAAGGGAAGTGGTAAAGTCCTGTATCATAACTGAGAATAGGAAGAGAGGGAACAGGAGAGCACCTATGCAAGGTACTGTCTCCCCACTTCACAGTCAGTAAGTTGCCTTGTCTTTAAATAAAGTACTCCTTCATAGTCCTTCCAATAGGGAAAATTCTCCTGAGAGGACTGAGTTAGGAAGAGTTAAAAAGACTGGGTTTGGATTTACACTCAGAGAAGTCAAATCACTACCGCTGCAGAATACAAAGAAAAGAAAACAACCAAACAAAAAAGGAAAAAAAGACCCAGGCCTCAAATTAAGAGATTAGCAGAAGCACTTTTCTTCTGACATTAAAAGTTATTCCTGATACTGTTGAACTAAGTGGATGAAGGGAGTAAATTATTAAGCACCATCCTGTGGCCTTTGGTCCTGTGAATGAAAATATGGTGCTAGCATAAAATGAGTTTAGGGGACATCACTTTACCTGCTGGAGAATGAAGGTTTTCATAGCAGCGGCGGTGAAGGGGCCACAAGAAAGTAAAGCACAAGTACACAGCAGTAACTCAAATTCCAGAGGGAAGAGCCTTACATTCACTTATTTAAATCTCCATTTCCATTTGTGTGCAACAATTCCTGAACTTCTGCTTTCATCCTGCTCTGAAATCACAATTCCAACTTTCATGCTGCCATCTAAACTCAGCGTTAACACAAACCTTTAATTCTCTGCTGTGATATCACTAAACTTGGAGCACTCATGCTTGGTAAAATCAAATAAATAAATCTTGCATTGAAGTATTTCCCACCAGACTGGAGTATGCATGCTTACCACTCTCTACCTTTCTAAGAGAAGATAGTACTTCAGTATACTCCCACTATAATGAATCTGATTGCAAGGTTTACAGTGTTTAACACAGCTAAATAACTTCATTCTTAAGACATCCACACAGGTTTTTGCTGAATGCTGTTAATTTGCTAATAGTAAACTAACACGTTAATTTCTCTTGAACAGGACGGATTGGCATACTTTCTCATCTTTATAACAATGAAAAAAAAGCACTTCTGAGGTAGTCTGTCATCTCTGCACAAGAAGAAAGGTTAGTTCCCCTGCACCATCTTTCTTCCTTTCTTCTTTCTCTTTATTATCTGGACGAGCAAATTGTAAATCTCATTTGGTACCTTTAAATTGATTCTTGTCTGTGACCTCTGTTTCGGGAGGAGGGTACTTTTAATTTAATTGGTTTAATTTCTCAGTTTTTGCCCCAACTCCCAGTTTATTTTTAAGTACGTCTTAAAATTACCATTTCATAAGTTCCATATCACAATTCTAGCTCTTGCAATAGGCGCTTGATTACAACATTTTCTGTAAAAAAATAAGTTCTTTTTCTTACAGTTATTACAGTCAGTATTTAGGGGCTAAATGCAGTACTACAGAGTCATCAATAGAAGTTGACTTGAAATAACCAAGTCAAACACTGTCTTTCTTCTTGTGCAATTTAAACAAACTATTCAAAGAAATACTTGGAGTTAAAACCTCTCAAAAAATGATTGAAAATTCATTTCTGATCCAAGTAATTTCTTTTAAGTTAAAGACTTCAGAAGCTGAAGCCATTCTTTAAGCTAATTTTATGGATTCTGAACTCTCATCTTTGTAAAACTCATCAATAACCTTTTACAGCCTTAAGCAATTTCTGTAAGTAGTAAAATGAATCATGCCTGTCAGGGTGAAAACATGGTATCAAAGGAATATGCAACCATAAAGTGCAGACAACTTCTGAACATCTAAACTATTAGAAATTTTTGGGAGTTTAAATACAATGATCTGATCAATTCAATAATGAACAACATTTTCAGAAAATGGGGGAAATTTTTCAGAAATTCAGATCCCAAACTTCTGGGAGATTAGTTTATGGCAAACAATAAGCAAACTGCAATAGTCAGAAAGGCTTTATCATTTGAGTACCTTATAACTTTGCATCACCAAAAGGAGACAACACATTAATATGGACAAAGACATCAATTTCAGCAATCTTGTATTAATTGTCTTCTATAGTCTAAGAGAGAATCTCTCAGCCAGAACATTATATTCACAGCACCAAAGAACAATGAGAGTCCTGGTAAAGGGAGATGCTAATTTAGATTAACAGCCAAAGTATGGATGCTGATCTACCATGAAAAGAATGTTGTAAATTTTATCTTCTTTTTAAATGTTTTATAGATACACTTAAGACCTAGACAAATGTCTGACAGATGGGTGGAAGAACAAAGCAGTAGGGGTTTGGGGGCTATTTCAAGAGAAGTGTGTGGATCACTCTCCCGGAAAACTGCATCTGAAGTCACTCATTTTTTTCAGACACTAGTTAAGTAACTAGTAACTGACACTAACACTGAACAGTAACCCAGAATTTTCCCCAAGCTAGACTGTAGGCAGATTATATGTAATAGCAATAACTGACCAAAATAGCACAAACTCTCTATTTTCCTTAACCTTTACTTTTCCACTCTTTACCAGTCATGCTCTGAAACAAAAACCACAGGATAAATAAAGTGCAACCTGACAAAACATCTGCTCCATACAAGAATGAAATTCCACATAGAGCAAAGAGGAAACTTTGCAATTAACAGTAATTCTTTGTAATGAAAGCAGTGTGTTGAGACAGATCAGCTGTAAGTCCTGCTTAAAAACGTGGTTTCTCAGATGAAAAAGGAACATACCAAAGAAAATTCCTACATACATCCAAGTTTAATTTGTTTTGTTTGCTTCAGAAGACTCAGAACATCATCCTTCTCTATTAACAAAAAGCACCTAGGCCACAAATCTTAATAGGATGAAAATGAACGTGTAAATTTTATGTTAAGTCACCCATCTCTCAGTTAGGCAACCACTCATGCACAATCTAATTTCTTTCCCATCTTTAAAACTGCAGTGCAACTCTCAATCTGAAGACTGGAAATTTGAGTTACTGCCATGTGAGTACAGACCTAATATCAAAATAATGTAATTACCAAATTCCTCCAGGACAAAGACTCCTCGCACAGTATTGCACTTTTTAATGTGATTCAGCTCTATGAAAACCTACAAAAACAGGAGGAAAAGTAACATAAAATTAGCCAGTTTGGGTTTATTAAACTAAAAAAACAAAATTAAACAAAAACATCATCACAGCAGATACAACCTGAAGTACTGTAGCATACACTACCAATTCATTTACAGTTTAATATATAAACAAAGGGTGAAATAAATATTCAAGAGACAAACTTGCCACAATGCTAGAAATCAACAAATAACTTAAAAGAGCTAAGAAGCGAAGACAGCAGAAGATGAAGTACCTTCCGCTCCTTGCAGGAGGAGAAAGCATGGAAGAGAAACGAAGGAGTTAGTAACTCTGACATATCCAACATTGCTACCCCTTCAGGCACTCAAATGAGTTATTGCAAAAAGAATATCAACACACCTGAAATACAACAGAAGAGGGGGACGAGAAAAAAGCTGGCTCCCAAATTTGGCACGATTTGTAGCCTCTGATCCATCCCAGTTAGTTTCTGCCCCTCCATGCATCCTCCTCCAGCACAGAGGGCAGGTAAGGGGCACTATACTTCCCACCCTGACACTGATCCTCCTAACCTATCCAGTAGTCGAATTTAATCCAATGAGGAACTACTCATCTTCCTTCTCCCTGACAGCCTTGCCATTTAAGATTTTACTGCAGTTTACGATATATAACCTGCATAGTTACTCTTGGAACTGTCTCCTTAAACAGTCAGTACCAGTTTTCTGCTTTAAGCAGGACCTTTCTCTATTGTTTGCTTACTTCACATATGGCTGCTGCCAGCTAAGCAGTCACTTAGAAAACAAACCTGCTTTAAACTTATGTTTTATATACGTGAACCCCAAAAGACAAAACAGCTGAACAATGTTACTAGATTTTTCAGTCTAGAACCTAGATACCAAGATTGCATGAATAAATAAGTTCTCTGAGCATAACGAGTTTGTTATCAAATCTATTTCAAGATACAAACCAGTCCCTTCTTATATGCACATCTCCAAAAGGGTCAGAGTCAGTACACAGACATAAGAAGCTGTAGAAAGTACTATAAGGAATCAATTCCATATTCCAGTTTCTAATATACTTGCTTTTTCAAGGCAAGAGAAACACTAAGAGTAACATTGCCCTAACATTCAGAGTAAGTCTATGTCCAATACCTTAGAGAGACCCTTGCAAGACTACATTACAATAGTCTGGACTGATACTTTCAGTGCTTATACTTTTACGACACCATGATCTTGTGACCTTTTTTAAAAAAGGATACTACAGAAAACTCATTGTCTTAGAAGGAAGGGAAAGGAGAATTCTGCAACCCCCTTGAATACAGCATTAGCAACACAAATATAATCATAGATGATATGCTGCCCAAGAAAGGCAAAAGACGACAACACCAGAAATTATTGTTTGGGGGTTTTTTGTTTGTTTGTTTTTGGTTTTGTTTGGGGTTTTTTTTGTGGTTTTTTTTTTTTGGGGGGGGGGGTGGGTTG
>VFFE01009001.1:860060-918701 GCA_008921705.1 Burhinus oedicnemus
TTTTGTTTGTTTTTTAAAGAAACAGGCTTATCTGTATCAATAGAGATCAGTAAATGCACTGTACATCTGAGACAAGTCAGGGCTGATGTTCAAGTCAAAGGGGTTTTATTATTTTTATTAGCAGAGAATTGACAAACAGACCCAGGATATTTTTTGCTCAATATAAAAATACTAAACTTCCACTTAATCAGAAAATCTGAAACTTGCTTTCTGTTTACATTCAAGCACTAAGGGAAAGAAGACTTAATAGCATCTTTCTTGTTTGCCTGTTTTCACCCATGTTCTATAGCAGTTTAGTTGGTCAAAAACATTTTATTTTTTGAGAAGTAGTTACAGAGTAAACAAGCCAATAACAGAACACTTTCTTTATTGGACTTAGTTTCCTTTTTCTGTAATATTTTCTGTGAAAAGTTTTTGCTAGTAGTCTAAAGTACAAAATTCAGAAACTCAACAGAAAGGCTCAGGTGAAACATTGATTGTTTAATCTGGTAACGGTAAAGCTGCCTAAAAGACTTGACTGCCCCAGGTGCTCACCATCCAAGTATAACATTAAGGAGTGCTGCATTTCCACAAGAATTATAAGCAAAGATGAGAATTTATCGAGTTTGTCACAATTACAGTAAGTTATCCATTTTCAGAAGACATATGAGTTGGTGGGCAATTCTTGCTACATTGTTTAAGGGACGGAGATGCTCTCCTCTCACTCAATCAGAAAACAAGCGTAAAGGAAATAACAGTTACTTACCCTAGGGAAACTGTGGTTCTTCAAGACAGAGCACTCAGTGTGGATCCTACTGTAGATAGGAATGTGCCTGCTGCATTTATTAAACTTCCGTCTATTTCTGACACAGATGAATTCATATCGGGGACAGAGTTACTAAGTCCCAATATTATAACATAATTTGTAGATGTAAACTCAGAATAATCTGCCAACGCCACAGGTACACTTGATTCCTCCCTGTTCCAAAGGACTTTGTCTGACCTGCTAGGCACAGATAGACTTGAACATTTTTTCCTCGTAAACTTACGTGCACTGCTGGCCTGATGAGATAATTTGTGAACGCTAAAGACAACTATTGTGTCAATAATAGGTTGGCCCACCATGCATCTAAGACATTTCCTGAAGAATTCACAAGGCAGCAAGAAAGTATACATGCTGCAAATCAAGAGCCTTCAAAAAGTTTCATGAAAGCAAGCACCGTTCTAACACTGAAGCAGTATGTTCAGTCTTCTCAGGTAGGACAGAATAGACTCCATTTATCTTTTTTTTTAAAAAAAGTGGAAACCCCTCTTCCTATGTCCTAAACTAAGTATTTCTATGATGTCCAACCAAGCAGAGCAACAGAAATCCCTTCTGTTAGTAAGCTGCATTGCTGAAAAGAATACTTGGAAAGAGGGCCAAGAACAGGGCCTGTATATGGAGTAAGGAGAGGAAGATGAAGAGAACGCTGTGCCTGATGAGGTCCTGTAGGCATTTGTTGGTCAGCAGCCCCATCCAAACTCAACAGAAACAGAAAAACAGAAAAAGCCATTTTCAACACAGAGATACGGCTGTAGGATCCTGAGTTTAATCATACTCATATACATATTCTGAAATCAGCTGCCTTAGGGAGCAATTCATGTAATTTATATGAAAATTGGAAAGGACAATTCATCTAGAATAGCAGACCATTTATCAAGAAAGCAGACTGATGGAAGAATGCAAACATCCTTTAGCTCCACAGATTATGAAATTGGAGGGGATTTTTTTGGTATAGTGCAACTGGTAGTAATCCTTTACATCATGCTACAGTTGTTCATTCTACACAGACCCTCAAATGGCAGGCTTTTGATATCTGTCTAGACACTTTGAGAAGGAAAACAAGGATATGTCTTAGGTCCACTAAATGGTATTGAGTGCCCTTGCCAACTGGCAACGTAAATCTAACAGACCAAGAATTAAACATATTGGATAAATGAAGTGTATTTTGCAGAGCTGTACTTGTTTCAATATCCAAGTAATGGAAACTCATCTGGCTACAGCCTCATTGGAAAAGTGATAAAGAGGAGGAATAATCTTTCAGGTGGGGGAGGACAGCTGGCATACTTCCTTGGTCTGACCTGCACAGACTGTTTTCCAGAAAAGATGTAGTAATTTTCATCACAGACAGCAGATTAGAACACCATTCTCTGTAAGGAAGGATATGATAAAGCCAGTACTCTAGGAGTGCTGGTGGTAGCACAGGACTCAGCATCTGTGGTACAAAATTCAACTGGTAATGGTCCTGACAATCATGTAGTAACAATCAGTACTAGGTTTCCCTGGGGCTTCTTTCAGAATGTCATTCCAGTCATTCAGGGGAAAAAAAAAAAAAAGGACTTTGAATTTAAGGACAAGGTTATGTCCTAGGATTTGGACTTTTTCTGTTGGACAGATGCATGTATGCTCACTATGTGCTTAACACAGTGTCTTTGTCTTGTGAAGATACATGTTACACTTAAGAAACCATGATGATGATGAGGCAATGTCCTGGTTTGAGGTAAAACAGAACCATTTTCTTTTCAGTAGTTTTACTTTACAGTTATTTCTTCTAACTGAACTATAATCTCTGAAATTAACGGCCTATGTTTCAGACAGTGTCTGCTTCTAACAGATAATGCCTAATGTTTATAGTTAATACTTTTCCCACTGCAAATGCATGTATGCCTGGCTGTTCGTTTATGAAATAAGAGTCATATCCATAGACTGTTCAAGAAATGAGCATCTTGACCTCTGCAACATTTTTGACTTCTGGCAGAAAAAGAAAAAGGAGAAGCAAACACAACATTCCCTATGGTGAGTCCTTACCTTAGGATAAAGTAATTTCTATTATGTCCATCTCTAATGATATCAAACTGTTGCCAGGGTTTAATTTTCAAAGGCTTTAGACCTGCCATTTACAATAACTACAAAAAAAATCATTCTGTACTACCAATGAGTTCCTCTTGGAGGTCTTTGTATTTCAGCATAGCCAACAAAGTTAAAATCTATAACTAAGTCAGGTAGACTGTTCCATCACAGAGTAGGTTTGAAATACCGCAGCAGGTCAGCTGTAGTCCAGGTTCTACCCTGGTTAATAGACAGGAAGAAAACTGAAGGAGTTTCACAGCTCTCCATTCCTTATACTGGCACATATGAACTCAAAGAGGCACATGGTGCTGTTGTGACCTTGGGAGAAGCATTAAAGATTCTGGGCATCTGTGTTTGAGATGCCCGTGCATTTCCAGTGGGATCTACACTGATGTATTCTCAAAGAAGAACAAAGCTTGTGTGAGGAGAAAAGTCTAGTCAGGAGGAAAGGAAAAAACACTCCACAGAGGACTGACAGAAGCTTTTCTTTCTTTCTCTCTCTCTCTCACACACACACACTCTTTCTCTCCCCCCCCTAAAATTGTTTCTACTGTCTAGCATAGCATGCATTTAGTATCATATGCAAAACAAAAAACAAAGCAAAATAAAAAACAAGAATCAAAGGACGCAACAGAAACAACATCCAGAGAAAGGAAGAAATGACAATTCTAGTTGTGTTTCCTCTATGCCCGCAAGATCTGCTATTTGGAAGGAAAAAAGAATCAGTAATTTTTTCTTATTTTTGTGAATTACACCAAGAGACCCTTTCCCATTTTATTTTCATACTAAATTCTACAGATAATTTTTCAAATTTTAAAACAAGACAGATTAAATATGATGCAGAAGGTTGCCCTCTGTACCTGCAGTATTCAAACACTGTATCTTTAAGGTTGACTGCTTATGCCATCAGGATATGTTCACAGTGTGATGATGCATTATGACAGTTTGGATTACTATTGATCACTTTTTCTGTCCCTTAATACATTGCCTACCATTTGTTTTGTGCTTAGACATTTCAGACCACCAGAAACAAGGAGGTGAAACATGTATCAATGTTTTTCTTCAGTTGATTATAGTTTTCCTGAGGCTATTTAATTTCAGTGTATTTTTACATACATATATATTTATCTATGCTTGTGTTTGTGTGTAAATATACATATGCTTTTTTTACCCCCACCATGCTATCCCTCATCCTTGTTGATACTCTGGGAAGAGGAAACACATATACAGGCGTGCTGCAAAAAGCTTCATGCTCACAGTCTTCTCATAGATTTCCCTCATACCTGACTGTGCATAAATTTCAGGTTAATTCCTTCCAGTGTGACCTGAAGAAGACCTCCTTCACCAGTTTTCATATCCTGCACAGGGAACTCGCCACCCAGCTCAGGGCCTGTGATATGTTAATTAAATAAATAAAAAAAAAAATCAAAGACAAACGAATAAACAAAAATATCCAGAGAGAGAGAGAGAGAGAGAGAAAGAAAGAAAGAACAGAAAGCAGTCAGCCAAGTCATGATATGTGGAAGGGAAATATAAAACAATAAAAACAATTTCCATTTGATGTGCATAACAAGAGGACGCTACTAAGAATAGTAGACAGCATTTTAGTCGAGTCCACTCACTAAAGACAGCCTTCTGAGAACCACCAGACTTAAGTATCATAACAAATTTCATCCTGGTTACACAAAGGGACATCGATATCAGCTCAGTCTATATTTATTATAGTTCATATTGGGGTTATATATGTTTGTTTTAAATGCCATGTTTCATTTCTGCATGGTAAGACACTGCAATCACATAATACCACTGACAGCATAGTCTTAAGTTCAAACACATAAGCAAGCACAAACTAGGCTTGTATTTGTGAGCTTGATTATTTTGTATGGCACTGTTTTATGCTTTCAGCAATGAAAAAGTCAACATGGTTGCAACAATGACAATTTAATGGAGGACATTAATAGATGACAGTCTAGGCATTTTCATTTAGTTTCTTTTGCATCATTCAGTTCAGCTAGAAAATGCTTTCTTATAATGATTTTTTTAAAGTTATCATTTGTGCAGAACCACTGTTCTTCATACTACATTATTGCCCAATTCTTAAAATAGCTTTCAAAGACACTTTTGCCTCCTCTGCCCTCAGTGAAAGTCCAGTCCTTCCTCCCCCTCCTCAAATTAAACTGGACTAATGGTAGGAGCAATAAAACGGTGGCTCTTCCAAGCTCCAACAGCTAGCTGATGGCTGAACACTTAGGATATTAGATTTAAACACAAGTCATTTTCTCAGTCATGCTGATGACAGTTATGAGTATAAAATGTAGATCCCTCAGATTTGGTGTTAAGACACACCTAAAATAACCGTGTATCTCAAAGCACAGCTCCCAGAGTTCTAGAATCTACTTGAAAAAAAAATTGTTGCAACAAAAGTCAAACTTGAAAACACGAAACAACAGTGATGTTACCCTGAACCTGCAAACAGACTCCAGCAAGGGAGAAACAACCATCTTATGAAGGTATAAAGTAAGCCACCTTCATGTTTGTTACCCAGGTACACACAGCACCTGCTGCTCTGGGGACTAAGAAAAATGGAAAATTGCTTTCCCAAGAACTCAACCTCCCAAAACTGCAAATCCACTTTTCTAGTGTTTTTTGACTCAACAGGAAAAGGAAAGGGGTGTTTGCCAAACAAAGTTTCACCAGTGTAATTATACTATCCTGTCCCAGATGATGATGCCAAATTAAGAAGAATGTCTACACTGGAGAAGTTATACTGATATACGGACATTGGGTTAACTGCACCTTTTGACTTGCACCAGTATTTTCCAATATAGAAAAGTTTGTGCACTGGAAGTCTACAGAAAGCTGCAGATTCATCACTGTAGAGGCGCTAACACAAACAAGCATATTTATTAGTCTCATTTTCAACACAAAGTGGACAAAATATTTCTATGTCTCAACCAGGAATATAAGGAGTAGGTAGCCAACCATGAAGAGAAAGAGAAGCTGAAGTTTCATGGTCTTTTCGAGTTACCGTTTTACTGGCAGCTAGTCCTCTTTACATGTAACTCTTTATACATGTTTTGGTTTTGTTTGTAGAGTGAGGTACATGGGGGCAAGCCAATGATACCACTAAGTCTGCTATGTACACAGGGACGTACAAAACTACCCTAAGATTTCCAACTAAAAAGAGATTATGTTCAAAGAAGTTATTAATAAAATAAAAAAATTGTTGATTGGAGATTAAACAACAAATGTTCCCAACAAGCAAAATCTTGTACCTGGTTTAATGCTTTGCTGTCTTGCTGCTGCTCGCTCCATACTGTCTTTTACACAGTAGTATAATTCCCGACACTAACATATAAAAGAGTAATACAATGTTATTTTTCCAAATTATTAAGGGAAAAGAACAGCAAGATTCTAAGATTCTACAAAAAGAACAAGCCCCATGTGGTACACAACGACAAAAAGCCTATAAAAGTTCAACCACGGCTAATTACTAGATAGTATTTATAGTTATTTTTCAAGTTGACAGCAAAACTATTTTGTATCATTTCATAGCACAAGCTAGTGAAGAGTTCATGGCTTGGCACAGGCTCATGAGCAATCTAACCAAGTTTACTCAGTTTCCTAGAGTAGAAGAAGCTTCAAAACAATATTCCAATCTCGCTCTTCCGGCTTCCAGCAATCAATGTTACTGGTCACACTCCTATGATCTATCAATTTCCTTATGCCATATTCTTATATACACCTTCCTCCAACTCCCCTCTCTAGTATCAAATAATAGTTAAGCCATAATCTCAGAGAACAATTTAAGAAAATTTACTATCAGAAGCCTAAGATACATCTAATCAATTGTCCAAGTAACTTCTGTAGCACACTGCTTTTGTCCTCCTTCTGTTTGTATTCACACCTGCATCATGATGACCTGGTCTGTGTAAAATGAATTTTTTGAAGCAGAAATCTAATCCTTTTATATATCTCAAAGATAATAACCTTTTAATACACTACTTGCATTCACAAATCTTCACCTCTTGTTTGCTGGTCATTGTGTAGGAATTACTGGAGTTCTAAGAGTTACTGGAGTTTTCCTGGTAGGTTTAAGCTATTTCTTTATATTTGCAATTAATCATAAGGAGAAGAAAAGGGCTTTGGTATTAGTGGAGAATGTAGGCATATATGAAATAAAAATCAAACATAGGTCTATGGAGAAACATTTTTATCTATTTGGTCAGTTTGAGTTTGTCATTAAAAATGACACAATTAATTATTAAAACATAGTTTTATTTAGCTTTTCCCCCATGGATCCGCCCCAATATTTTACTACCTTTGTAAGTCTGCAAGCTCACACAATATTTAGTTATACTGATGCTTTCCTCCTTCTAACTAAAAAACCAAGTAGAAGCTACACATTTAATTTCTTAAATTACATCCTGCTGTACTACTGTCTTTAGGTAAATGACAAGGCATAATGCCAGCTTCAGGTGTCCATGCTGTTAAACAGCCATTGCGGTTCAGTATCCAGTGCTGGAGAGAGAATGTTATTTTTTGGTTAAACATGGAATATGACACACCAAGGATTTGCTTGTTCTTATGCAGTTTTCCCTCAGTATTGTGTGTATTAAACAAGATGTGTACCTTCTTTGTGTAGAACTTGTTCAGTTGTGTCTCCTGACCATTCCTCCGCCAGAGGCACAGCACTTTTGTTTTGGGACAGTAAGTCATGTTGATGAGCTTCTCATACCACCAGCGTTCATACACAGTTCCAATATTGCTTCTCAACACAATGCAATCATCACATACCTGGGAGCACACAATCTTACATAAGATTTCTAACCTTATTTATTGAATGTTATTAGTTGCATTAATATTAATTACTCTTGTCTCTACCTCCATGAAAAATATGTCTCCTGTTGTGTCTGTCCCAGCATGTACTACAAAAGTCTGCTTTTTGATATGGCGGCTGCCGCTGGGTCTCACAGGGAGTTCCCGTCCATTCTAGAGAAAAAAAAAAAAAAAAAAAAGCGCAATCATTAATGAACTTTGAAAGCAATTTCTCCCGATCTATAGAAAAAAAGCCCATTAGGTGGCACTAAAAACCTTTTCAACAAATAAAAGAAAAAAATAGAAGTATTTTTAACACAGCTGATTGGAGGCAATTTTGGACAAAGCCTTAAGCAAGATACTCTAGTAAGTTTAGTTTCAAGAGGTGTGACAATGAGTTATAGCATACAACAACATTCATGCTGGTACCATACTCAGTATGGGATGGTGAGGGGTCTGGGTTCTGGTAACACTGCAGTAAACTGGTCTGCTTTTCCCCCATTAATTATAAGGTAATTTTGTGTGCATAAAATTAATTTCCACATGTAAAAATGGCTTTGAAAAATTAGCTTCCAAAGGGCCTAACTTGCATCCAACCGGGTGATGGTTGTGTTAAAAGCTGGCTAGTTTTATTAACGTAAGTGTTAACCTATATTCTTAACAAGCATTACAGAACATAAGGTTTATTCTGCACAGCAGCTGATAGTGGAAACAGTTTGTATAAAAACTGATTGCTACCAGTCTTATAATGACTTAGAAACCAATGGAAAACTAAAGATTTCTTCCAGCCATAGTAAGAATAAAGGTTCCCGCCCACAAAAGTGGTATTAAGAAAACATTTGGGTTGCACAGAACTGTGGTACTGAAGTATGATGTTTATATGTATCTGTATTTCAGTTCTAATTATAAATGTTATGCAGTTATCAATATTATAAACAGGGTCATACAATCAGTCTTTATTCTATACATGTGAAGGCAGTATTTAATAATTCAATTATTTTTAATATTTTTAAATTAGTGTTGCAGAGCACTTACAGAAGAATTTTCAGATCATTTTTTTCCTCCGCTGTAGCTCCCAGAGATATATCACTCATCACTGTTTTACTTACCAGATTGGCAAGCTTGTCTAGAATATCATTTATTTGCTGGCTGTGCACCAATCCAATATGGGATTTTCCCATTAGACGACGCACCTTTTTCCTAATATCGTTCTTGTTCACCTAGAAAGCAGATATAAAGACAGTTACTTACTCTTCTTCATTCACAGGCAGCAACTCCTGTCTCCCCAAATCAGCATAACTTGGTTCTCATTGCTAAGACAGCAAAACAACTGATCTCCAGTTCCATCACACTAGGGCCTCTTTAGCCCAGCAGTGGAAGCAGAAGTTGCACGTACACCACTTCTCCCAGCTACTGGGCAAGTGATACTGTGCACAACAGATTTCCTGCCTACTCTTGCATAACAGAGTAGCAATTCTGCTACCCTCCACATCCAACTACTGACATCAAAAGCTTCAGTTCTCCATGTTGCCACTTATGTGATGGGTCTCATCTGCCTCACTAGCTTCTCCACCTCTTCCACTGCAAGGAGTTGGTTTAGTCAACTGTGGAGTCCTCAACACAAGAAAAATTAACACAAAGGCATGATATCTTTCAGAATTCTCACTCTTTCACAATCTGTTTCCTGATCACTAGGCCAGGGCTCTAAGAAACATTTCCAGATAGTTCTCAAATAGCAGCAGGTTCCTCCCGAAAATGAGCTGAAGGGAAGCTCAGAAGTAAAACATTTCTGCCCTAAATGCCATTTCAAAAGGCTACTGTGAATGCCAGCCATTGATACTAAGGCCTTCAAGACAGTACACTCAAGCTTGAGCGCTGACTTCAAGCTAGATCCGACATTGTTTTACCTTAATGCTATGGAACATACAAAACAAATGCAACCTGCTTCCTTCCTTTGGCAAGAATTCTTTGCACTTGAAAAAAAGCATTTTCCAAGAATTTTTTTAGGTAAAAACTACTAGGCTCTGCTATCCCAACACAAAAAATAAATTAAAATACCAAGGTGTTGCGTTTGGAGGATTATGCTTCCCTTGATAGCTCAGAAGAATTCACCTCTAGTAAAAGAAGGCCTTCCAACTTAACAGTTTCTACTAGAAGCTGCCCTAAGATGAGACACCTTAGTACAGTCTTTAGTCTCTTAAAGCCTTCACTCTAACTGCTTGAAAAAAATCCTGTATGCAAATAATATATACCAAATTCTAGATCCAGCACCTTTTATCCCAAAACTGATAATCGGAGGGGGGAGGGGAAGCCACCACAACAATAACAAAAACCCCAACACCCCACAACCCTTCTTTTGCTCAGTTCTTCATCCCATCCTCACTCTTGAGCATCTCTAAAGATGCACTGAAAGAAATGCTATTTTTATCACAACTCTTAGATCCCCTGTATTCCCTTTTCATTAATAACCCATAGGCCCAGAGTGATACCATCTCCAGAGACGTAACATCCCATTCGCCTCCTTATTCCTTTCCACCAGAAAACTGTTTTCTTGGGGATCTGGTGATTTTCACCTCTTTCCCTCTGGGATTAACTCTATCAACATCTCACGTGAGACAGCCTTTTGAAACCAACATTATTTGCTCTCCTCTTTTGCATCCTTTGATGAAAGTAACTGCACTGGTTATTATTACTTCCACTTCAAGTATTGCAGGGATGCAAGTCCTAATGGCCAAATACCAGAGTTGTCTTCTGAAATAAACTCATTCCAAATATACTCAAATTCCATCTTAAAACTTACCCTCACGTTTCATTTATGTTAGGAAAAATCAATACCTTCTTTCTCTACCCCCACTCCTCTACTGTCAAGTGGTTACACTGGACAGCATAGTACATCAAATTTGTTACAGGTAAAACTATGCACCTAAGCTGGTTCTAAACATGACAAAACTTTTAGAAGATTGATTTTCCAGTGGCTTTGAGGGAGGATTCGGATGATCTAAGAAATTATACAGACTAAAAGAAAGATATTGCTAGTAGCCACCTACAGCATTAAGGTGCGTATGCACAGGTCACTGAATGAGATGAGCTGCTTGCTAGTAATGGCAAATTTCATATTGAGTCATTGATACACATATTCACAGTCTGCCCACGTTCTCCTTTTACCTCTGACTTCTCTAAGAAGACCTGGAATTTAAAGCTGTGAGGAAATCAGATTAAAAGAAGGTCTCTACTTAATTTATAATGCATACTCTTGATAATAAGAATGTCCTGTAAAGGTACTAGTAGGGGTAAAAAAATTTATATTTTAAATGGTAATGTATACGTATACCCATGGCACAGAACTGCATAAACTCAGAGAACATAACTCAAAGAATTTCTAGGTAATGAAGCAATTTTTTCATTAAGATTAGGAGATGTTTTATAACATTCTTTTATACTTCAATGTTCTGAGCTCTGTGAACAGAGACGAGTGGTTTCAAGACAACACCAACAAAATATACTACTTAAATCTGAGCAGTGATCTATTTAAAAGAAAAAGAAGTCACCTTTATCATAAGCATATAAGCAATCATATTATGCAGCAGTGTAGCCAGCAAGCGGTCCTCATCATCCTCCAAACGCTTTCGATCATGTTCTCCCAGGGAAAGATACCTGCAAGAAGAGTGAAATCTGAAGCAGACTCACAGGCATTCTTCATCCAATCCACTAGAGCACCGGCAGAGGACAGAGCACTATTTGTAAAGTGTACAGCAAATAAAACCTCCAAAAACACTTAGCCAAATGGCCATTTTCCAGTAAAACACTGTGATCACTAATTAAATATTTCCATTAATTATTAACTAGTTGAAGTAAATAACATCTGCTCAGTGGGAAAGTTCTCAGTGGTCTGCTGGGCTTATCCATTTCCCCTTTTCTACAGTCGCGCGTCCATGACAATTACAGTTGTGAGCAGAGGAACATACAACTCAGTACAGGAACTACCTGCCTTTAGAGTTTAAATGCATCTGCAAGGCAGAAGTAAACTGATGAAGGAAGCACACAGGCACTCTCTTTTTCCAGTATGGTAGGTAGTTAGTGGAAAAAGAAACAGTTTTCAAACTAGCACCCACAAACTAGTTCTTATTTTGGCTACCAGATCCCATGTTACATGACAGCGTGAGTGTAGGTGGTACAGCTGCAGGTGGTAAACAGAGCAGAGACTAATCAGATATTAACAGAGCTGAGGAGAAAGAAAAAGAAAAAAAAAAAAAAAGGCAAGCAGGTAGCAAAGACTGACATCTTAGAAGTAGTCTAGCTTTACGCAACCACACAGATTGTACCACTATAGAGTAGTTTGTTTGTTTAACTACAAACTAAAAACACCTATAAGTGACTTTGCATTTTGAGAAGGTTCAAAATACAGGTTCTGAAGACATTTAATTCTTTCACCTTATGTCAACACACCGATACGTTCCTTTATTCCAGAATATAGTCATCTTGCCACAGAAATCTCTTGCTTTACTACTGATCTAGTCTATTCCATCTACACGTACTGTGATTATGCTTACATTACCCATTTCTCTGGAAATACCACCTCTCCACAAAAGTTTAAAAAAAAAAGTCACAAATGAAGATAGTATTTCAGTATCAGGAGATACTGGCCAGCACAGAGACAAAAGGCTCACTTTGGAACAGTCAGGTATAGTAACAAGGTTTACAACATGACAATAGCATGTTCAGCAGAAATAATTATTTTTTATTATTTTCTTTTTTTTTTTTTTTTTTTTTTTTTTTTTACTATTTCAGCCTCAGGTGAAACAATGAGGAGGAAAGAGGTCTACTACAGAACTTTACCTGTCAATCATCTCCTGAGGTCCCTGGTCCATCCCCATTCCTTCTCTCTCTAACATCACAGCATCCAAAAAAGCATCTTCCCAGAACTGCATCTGGTCCCACAAAGTTGAACGCTCTTTGCCTGTGCAATGTATACAAAAATTGAGCATTTATTCCATTTACTCCAGTCAAATACTTTAAGATTAATTCCTGTTCCTTCCCACTCCTTGAAAATACCATAAGCCAACACACAACCCGTATTTAAAAAAAAAAAAAAAAGAAAAGGTTACTTTTAAACCACAAGCAATATTACAACTGAAGAAAAGTGCAAAAGAGAAGACAAGACATCTCTCATTCTAATTCATGGCATCATCTTTTCAAACCCTTAAACAAAAGTACCTCTCTTCTCTATTCTTTAAGGAGTACATCTTCTTCCAGATACTGTTAACACTGCCCAAAAGAGACAGGAATATCTCACACAAACACAGATCATGGCAAACACACAGAGAAGTGGAAAGATAAGGTTATTACTCATAGAGAAGGTTTCCATTGCAGCATCCTCTAACTGGTCCCAGACAGATCCTTTATCCCTACCTGCTCCATTCGAAGCAGGTAGGAACGATAAATGGAAAGGATAAAAAACACAGGAAAAGAGAGCTCTTGATTAACAGCAAGTCCAGATTAAACACATTTCAAAAAAGCCAATATACTCCTAATTCAAGGATACACTCGAAGGCCATTAGTATTCTGAGTTTAGTAGCCCTCTGCTCAATGACTTAAGCTGAAGGATCTTTTTTTAAGGTCAGTGATACATTTTAGCCTTCCGTGCATAGCTAAGTAAGTTCCTTTTCCCCTTTTTCCAACAGTTTAAAGAACAGCAAGAGACTTGGACAAACTACATTTTATGCAAACTACACCACTCATACCCATCTCCTCTTACTCTTATTCAATCTCCCCAGCAAATCTTTGGCTTTACTCTGAATGGCCTGATGTGCCCTCCTATGCTACCAGTATGGACAACAGTAAGCAGTTAAAACAGCCTCTGGGAACGTAAAAATTCTAGTCTGCCCCAGACACAACTCCACTTGAACTTCACTCTAAAAGATCCCCTCCCTGCAAAAAAAATAGTTTACCCAAAAGTCCTTCATAGAGATAGACACGTTGGTTCCCATCCTCTGGACATCTCCCTGGAGTACTGCCTTTGCTATCCTTCACACTCTGCTTCAGGGTGTGAGACTTCGCCTGAAAATAATACGAGAGATGTCAGACAATTTAACTCTGTGCCCTGCAGGGCTGTTTCTTGCAGTCCACTGCTGTGCTTAACAGATGCAGTTTGCAAGCTATATTTCATACACGCTTCTCCCACAAATGTTCACAAAACAAATTACTCTGCTCAAAGAGCAAGGTAATACACTTAAAAGTCCAGAGTCAGACAAACAAAGAGAGACAGATAGAGAAATCAAAACACAGAGAAAGCAAAATGCTTCCCTGAAGGAAAGCTGAGACACAAAAAAAAATGCAAATCCCAGACTAAAGGAAAGTACAGTTAAACCTCTTCTGTCATCACCCATATTTCATGCTTATGCAGTAAGTTTAACCAAAGTCTAATAGTAAATCTTTCCCACTGTTTAGGAAATAGCTCAATAACATGGTCACTGTACAGATTGTGAGGAATAGAGGAAGAAATATTCAGCCTTCTCAGGACTACGCAGAAAATGAGTATTTACAAGCAGAATAAGATTACCTGAGCTATCTCTCACATTCAGACTTTACAGGTTTTTCTTTCATTTACCATGTGAGATGTGAACCTACTATTCTCAGAAAACGATGTATTGCACAGAAAATGAAGAAAGGTATGTGAATCCATACAAAATTACATATTTAATATTCTAATATTGTAAGTCATTGCTGATTAACCCTTAGAACAGAATCAGAGATCCTCTTCCACATATGCACACACATTGGAATGATTACTGAACAAGATTTAATTTAAAAAAAAAAAGAAAAATAAAAAAGGGAAGTCTGCAATGCCCTTACAAAGATAGAGCTAGTAGCAGAGTTAGTCTCAATTTCACTGTCTGACACAGTGCCTCTGGATCCTGTCAAATTGCCACCATTTTCCACACTTGGGCCATCACCAGCATTGCTACTCAAGTCACTGTCTGCTCCTAATGTCTCTCCGGAACTGTTACTAACCTGTGGAGAAAAATAAAGCAGTTACCTTCAACAGACAAACACACTGAAGAGAAAACCTGTAAAACATTTCTTCTTAAAGCACTAAATAAGAAGCAGTACAACTGAAGGCCACATTTGCCTTCTCTCCTTCAGTAACATTATCTTTTAATCAAATCGTACTCTGAAGAAAAAGATGAAGACAGACTCAAAAAGCCCTTCAGAAAAATCACAGAACTGTTCAGATTGGAAGGGATCTGTTAAGATCCTCTACAGACGAGCCCCACTGCTCAAGCAGGGTCAGCTAGAGTACATTGCTGAGGACCATGTCTGGTCAGGTTTTTAAAATCTCCACAGATGGAGAATCCGCAGCCTCTCTGGGCAAACTGCTCCAATGTCAAACTAAGAAAGTGTCTTCTTGTGTTCAGATGGAATTTCCTGTGCTTTAGTTTTTGTACTGACTGCCCTTGTCCTGCCAGTAGATACTACTCAGAAAAGCCTGGCTCCCTTGCCTTCATTCCCTCCCATCAGGTATTTATAACCATCGATAAGATATCCCCCCTGAGCCTTCTCTTCTCCAGGCTGAAGAAGTCCCACGTCTCCCAGTCTTTTCCCTCACAAAAGATGCTCCAGTCTCTTAATCATCTTTGTGGCCCTAAGCTGGACTCACTCCAGTAGGTCCTTATCTTTTTTGTACTGGGGAGCCCAGAACTGGACATAATACTCCAGATGCAGCCTCACTGGTGCTGAGTAAAGCTGAAGGATCACCTCCCTTGACCCACTGATAATGCTCTTCCTAATACAGCCCAGAATACCATTGGTCTTTTCTGCCACGAGTGTGTATTGCTGGCTCACGGTCAGCTTGTTGTCCACCAGGATCCCAAGGTCCTTCCCAACAAAGCTGCTTTCCAGCCAGCCTGCCCCCAGCATGTACTGGTGCCTGGGGTTATTCCTCCCACATGTAGGATGTGGCATTTTCCCCTTGTTGAACTTCATAGATTCCTCTCTGCCCAGTTCTCCAGCCTGTTGAGGTCCCTCTGAATGGTAGCACAACCATCTTGTGTGTTGGTCACTTCTAGTTTTTTTATCGTCTGCAAACTTGCTCTGTACTGTTATCCAGGTCATTAAGTGAAGATGCTGAACAATATTGGCCCCAGTACTGACTGTGGAAGTACACCACTAGTGACTTGTCTCCATCTGGACTTTGTGCCACTGACAACAACACTCTGGGGCCAGTCATTCAGCCAGTTTTCAGTCCACCTCACTGTCCACTTACCTAATCCATACTTTGTCAGCTCGTCTACATTACAGGAGATAGTGTCAAAAGCTTTATAGAAACTGAGGTACAAAACATCTGCTTCTCTCCTCTCATCCACGAAGCTAGTCATCTCATTGTAGAAGGCTATCAGGTTGGTTAAGCATGTCTGCCCCTTGGTAAATCCATGATGACTACTCCCATTCACCCTCTTGTCCTTCATGTGCTTGGAAACGTTTTCCAGGAAGATTTTCTCCATCACCTTTCCCAAGGACTGAGGCTGGCCAGCCTGTAGCCCCCCCAGATTGTCCCTCTTGCCCTTCTTGAAGATAAGAGTGGTATTTGCTGTCTTCCAGTCTTCAGGAACCTCTCCTAATCACCATGACTGTTCAGAGACAATTGAGAGAGGCCTCACAATGGCATCAGCCAGCTCTCTCAGGGCTTGTGGCTGCAACCCCTTGGGAACCATGGATTTATGTATATTCAGTTTGTTGAAGCGCTCCCTAGCCTGGTCATCCTCCACCAAGGGTAAGTCTTTCTTGTTCCAGCCTTCTCCTCTGGTCTCAGGGGCCTGGAATTCCTGGAGGCCAGTTTTACTGGTAAAGTCTGAGGTAAAGAATGCCCCCAGTACCTCAGTCTTTTCCATCTCTCACCAGTTCCCTTGCCCCATTCGAGAGCAGGCTCACGTTTTCCCTAGTCCTTTCTCTTGCTGCTTATGTACTTGCAGAATCCTTTTCTGTTTCTGTTCACATTCCTTGCCAGATTCAACTCGGGGTCCATATTGGCTTTCCTAACCCTATCCCTGCAAGATGAGGCAGCAAATATATACTCCTCCTAGGCCACCTGCCCCTGCTTCCACCTCTTGTATACTTCCTTTTTATGTCTGAGTTCAGTTAGGAGCTCTTTGCTCATCCATGCAGGCCTCCTGCTGCCTTTGCTTGGTTTCCTACTTGTCAGGATGGACCTTTCTTGAGCTTGGAGGAGGACATATCTGAGTAACAACCAGCTCTTCTAGACCCCTCTATCTGGGGGAGCATCCCATAGAATACAATTTCTGGTTCCGTTAGAGAAAGACAGGAATATTCTTGTTACAGGCTGGGAAAAGATCATGGAAAGCTAGATATTCACAGGTATGCAGCAGTTTAGAGAGAAGAAAAACCAACAACAATAAGGAAAGTTCCTTGGGTTTTATCCCTGGAATATGCCATATCAGATAACATGTGGTAGGGAGAAGGCACATTCTTTTTTTACTGAGTGCATTCCTGCCACCTTTTCCCTCTAGGCCCTATAGTTGATCAGAAAGCAAGCTGACATATTTTGATATGATTCAAGTGCTTTAAGCTAATATATCAGAACGGTTGTTTTTGTGTTTAATGCATCAAATAATCTGCCTTTTTTGCTCTCGGGTTACATTTTTAAATTTCTATTCTTTATAGATGGTTTAGACACAACTAAGGCATATTTATAAAATTATTGCAATCCACCAGTTCCATAAATACACCAATATGTAGTAATACGTAACAGCAACGAGCACCATATATGAAGGAGGCAATCTCCTAATAAAGCACTATGTATGCTCTGTCAGACACACATGCTTGCCACCCACTCAGAGGCTCTGGAGAGAGAACTCATAGACTTACATTATGCATGCGTGAGAGTATGCAGCCATACCACACTAAATGTAAGGACAAAACACCCTCCCCCACTTTAGCAAGCAGTGAATCACATCAAGATTTCACTTTGGGCATGTCCTACCACTGTGCTAACTTCAGAATCCTGGCTTGTACTTCGGACCATAACTGCTGGTCCTCCGCTGGGAACAGGGTCAAAATCACTCTTCTGCAATCAAAACATATAAAGGACAGGAAGAAAAGTCACATTAGTTTTTATCATAAGGAGAGTACATCACTTCCCATTCCTCTGGGGTCTTGAATCAGACGCCTTACGCTTCCTTGGTTTATTTACCCAGCCAAATAGAAACTACTGCCTGCATGTCAAAAAGATCATGGGGTCACACAATTGAGGAGTCGGCAAAGATCAGTCTCCTACAGGAAGTGGGGGAGAAATGTTACTGAATGAGCCTTTCAAGAATGCTCAAACCCTAGAAGTCTTCCCGCGATTAAGTCGTGAATAGAAGAATCCTCTCTCACCACATAAATAAAGCAAGCATAGGAGCCACTGACCTGAGAACCCGAGGCCAAACTGAGACCACTATCTGCACTGATTTGGGATTTTTTCTCATCCGTTTCTCCCAAATCGAAGTGTTTCACACCTTCTGGCCCTGAACAAAGGAAAAAGTAAATCGTTACTGTACCAAGAAAAAACAGCATGGCCGAAAGCAGATGACAGACTGAAAGCAGGAACAGCACCAAGAAAACAAATTTGTTTTCTCATTCCTTTCATTTTTTTTTATTCCTTGGTACTGTAAACAACAAGGCCAGCAGGACATATCTGCCATTCTTCAAACGTAAGTTTGAATTTCAGATACTCCGAAGGCATACTCCAGGAGCGACTATCACTAAACAGTACCTTTGTTAGCCATTCAAGAGAGAAAAGAGGACAGACAAAGGTCAAGTAGCTTCCAGTTACAATAACTCATGCAGAGCAGTTGCCATTCAACTCTAGGAAGCCACCTTCTTTATCCTTGGTAAAATAAAGGATACTTATTTACTTAAAAGTCAGAACCCTTTTTTGAACAGCTAATTTGCTCAAAGTCTTGGACTGAGTTTGTTAGGTTGCCCGCAGCAACTATCCAGGCGAAAATCAGGCAACACATGACAAGAATATAAATGGTGACAACTGGTGTTACACCAGTAAGAATTTCAAAGAAGCAGCTTGTATGGTGCTGTACTTCACAACATTCCTCAATTACATTAACAAATGGCTCTCCAGAGTTGGCAATCACATAGGTCAGTAGTGAGAGAGGGAATCAGCAAGCCTTAAGTCATGCATTCATTAAAAAGGAGAAAAAAAAAAGAAAAAAACAAAAAAACAACTTTATGTTCAATTTCCCATGCAGTTCTAGAATCATATCATCTATTGTCCTCTGATGGGATGACAGAAGGAACAGAGAATGATGGAGAGGTAAAGCCTGAAAAGAAATTTGGATAAGCACTGAATGAGGTAAATAACGAGGCAAGAAAAGAATGTTATAGGTTGTATGCAGAATGTAACTACTCTCAGAAAGGGGAAGAGACTGATTGCAACACTTCTGCCATATCCATATCTGCCAACTATTCAGTAACAGGAAGACATGATCAGCAGCTGGAATATTTGTATTATATACCCATCTCTATATCTAGTATGTCTAAGCAAACAATGCCACTATCTCTTATAATCATGGATCACAACAACCTGGGAATTATGAACATGTTTGTATTATATGTAATATTAGAAAGAGTAAGACAGCGAAAAGGAAAGAAAAAAGGAAGGGAGGAGAGAGAGAGAGAAGGATAATATACAAAGATTTGTGGGAGTGAGTTTGAGATGGTATGTAAACTCATGAATAGCAAAGCCATAAGCGGGCTGTGCAGACCATACTAGCTTACTACTCAACCACCAATTCTCCATGTGAAGTGTTTTACAGAAAGTGTTCTTCATTTGTTATAGTATTCCGCCTCTAAATCCATATGCCTTAGTTACTGCAAATCAAATCAAAGATTCTAACAAAGAAAAAGTATAAACGAAATTTACAAAAAAGAAAAATAACTAAAAACATCCTTTCTAAGAATTTGGAATCTTATTTTCCACTGAAATATACATTGCTCACTTCTAGAGGTCTCTTTCCACTCATTCAAATAGCCACCATTCTAGCTCTGAATAATGATGCAAGAAGCCTTATATCTCATTACTACAGCAAGAATACTAAACTTCAGCTGCGTCTTTTAAGCAATTTGAGAGTTCCCTGTCCCAACATATAATTCAGATATATTTGACTTTTAAAGTAATTTGACTTTTAAAGCAAGTGAAACTGACTGAAGCATTTCAGGTATTTGACAGCTGTGGGCAATACTGGTAAGTGAGTTTAAGGAGCACATAACCACAATCACATTGTTGTCACTATCAATTTACAGGCACTTACAAACCTCCTCTTCCCTTCTTTATGGCATTTTATGTCTAATACACATAGAACACTAAGCCCTCCATTTATCTGTCCCAATGCAGGCACCTACCTGAAAGGCCCAGTTTGGGAGAGTAGGTGTGTGCGTGTGCTATGTCTCTGTCACACTCCTACATCAGCAAAAAGCAATTCAGATCTTAAATGTAATAAGCTGTACTGCAGAGGTGCCCCGTTTGCTCCATTCTCTCTGACCTAATTCCAGATGCTCACTTGTACTTAACTGAAGTATTTAACTGAGGAGCCTAAAACTAACGTAGAAAATCCAGGCCTAGTCAGAATGTCAGAAATTTTCACCCATTCATCTTAGCTATTAATCCTCCCCAACCTTCACTCCGTAAAAGGGGCACCAACTCTGCAAAGCAAAAACTACAGTTATGGTTAGGAAACATCTACCACATCATGCTTACTATAAACTAGCTATTGTCCTTATATCATATGTCCCTATTTACAACAGTGATAACCAAAAGAGCAAAACCTTGTACTACACCTGCAGATAATATATATTCAATATACTTCTATAGATGTTAAGATTTGTGTAGATTTAGACTCTGCAAACAGCCTCAAAACTATTTCACTCCTTCTTTAACATGGGATATAAAAACCAAAATCAGGCTGATACCTTATTATGAGGCTATTCTCTAACAGCCATCGCTTAATACAATTCTTCACATACCCCTTCTCTCTCCCCCTCAAAATTGTTTCTTGTTGCAGACTGACTGTGGTCATAAGCTGTTCATGGTTGATACCAGGTAACAAAATTTGCCATCTCATGCTTGAAAGAACAGAGAATTCTTCATTCCAGTAACGTTCAATCAATCAATCTGTTCATGTCAAAGACTTGTTAAACAAAACTGTCTTTAACTTTTAAGAAAGAAGATGGAATATCTTAAAATCTTTCCATGTATATCTGATACAGTGTGGATGCAAAATATCTGCTTCCCCTTCTTTGAAGAAGGCAACATTCAGGGGAGGAAAAAAAGAAAGAAAAAAAAACAAAACAGAAGAGACATTTGAACACAATTTCCCCAAGGCAAACTGATGTTTGGTCTCCTCTATAATGCAGGCTTTCTTGATAGACCTTTGTTTTTGTGGGCATAAAAACTGTGTGCCATAGATGCAAGCTCACCCTGCACCTGGGGAGTTGGCAGTTATGGGGAGGCTGGAGGAGTCAGTTTCTACATTTTTTTTTTAATTTCCTTACTCGTTTTTTCCAAAGATTTTTGCTTTTTCACTTCCTGGTGCTTGTTCCACAATTCTACCCAAGATGCATTGAAAGCAGGAGAGAAAGAGAAAGAGTCAGCGGCTGGTCAGACAGGTGAAAATGGGGAAAAAAAGTTTGAAACAAAAAAACCCCACCCCTTCATCTAAAAAAAAAAAAAATAAAGAAAGCAGAAATGTACGACAACTACTGAGTGAAGGGTTAATTAACACCATTTCACCATTTTACAAGAAATCAATGTTTGGAATCGAACACTGCATCACCTCTCATTTACAGAATTCAAATCTTAGAGATGACTTCATACAGTGAACCAACTAAGGAAAAACAGCTAGTATGAACACATACAATGCAATTAATCACCTTTCCTGAGAAAGGCCTTTAAGATTGTCAGATATTTATTCCTCCAAAATGTAGGCATCACAGAAGCTCTAATTAACAGAAACATTTTAATGTCTCCAGTTTATATCATTGAAAGAAAAAGGCATAAGAAGAGCAGCAGCCATTACAAGAAAATTAAAACTGTAGGTTAACACAATATTTAACCAGTGCTATATTTTAAAAATTATCACAAAGCTTACAAGTACAAGTTATTTTGGACCTGACAGCATTCTCAATAAACGCTTAGCTCTGCCTACCAACCAGTCCCATATGCAAAAAGCCAAACTTCTCTACATCCACTTATTCCTACCAGGGTATAAAGAATGGAAAATAGGGAAGAAAAAAAAATGAGCAAGATATCAGTCGTGTTTAATGCCAACTTCCAAAATTCAAATTAGGTCATGGCACTCCAATCAAGGAATTCCATAAGAGAATACGATGCAGAGAAAAGGAAAAAATGTCTGAAGCCTGCACGTACTGTTTTCATTTGAAGCTTAGACTTGAGACGAAATAGTGATGAGGCACTTGCACTTTTCTATCACTTACATTCCTCAACCCTTTGAAATGCAGTCATCTTTTCTGCTTAGAAACATCAGATCATTCCAGGTGCTGACCTGTTGGCCACAGGAAACATTACATGCTGACATGCTGATCTGACTGAATGCTGGGCACTGTCCTCTCTCACTAGCACAGTTAAAGCTGGGAATGCTACAGAGGAAGATACTCTTAGAAAAGCGGCAAGGGAAGGGAAAGGAAGTACAATGTTCTACTGCTCTTCAAGAAAACTTACTGAGCAACTAAATGGCCACTTGAAGCGTGTCAGAAACCCATCCCAGACTGCAAATGGCAGAAATTAGGGCAAGACAGGCTCTAAAAAAGTTCTATTTAGCAAAATGTCTACTGAAAAAAAACAAAACAAAACAAAACCAAAAAAACCCAAAAAACAAACCAGTGTTACGATTGTGGAGGAAGGCTCCAAAGTATTACCATTAACTGTATCAGGAGCAAGGCAAATGTAGCAAGGGAGAAAAAGCTAGAAAGACAGCTGCCAGCCAACTGATTTCTCTATCTGCTTCATGATTGATGGATGTTCCTTCAACTTTCATAAGTACGCAGATGGATAGGATAAAATTGCTTATGGATCCAAACAGCATCCTGTAGGCTTATCTACCTGAGCACACACTGACACAGATTACAATCTTTTTAAGATGCACTGAATTTGTTCGTTAAAGGGCTTTGAAAACATCTGGCCTCCTAAGTGCTGAGTCTACATGGCTTTACTTTAAAAACCACCAGGCTGAAAGCTACAAATACCTGCCATTAAATTACTTTTAGCTGACTTACCTGTTAATTCAGGGTAGAATATATCCTAGCACATTAAAAACATCCTAGATTTTACTCTCAACTACTTTGACAAAGAAAAGGAAAACCTTAAGTAAACTCAAGGGGCATAAAATACTATGCCTATGACTGTTACATGAGCCTGAACTAAACAGGACAGCAGGCCCAGAAAGGATCTGATGCAGGAAAAGTATGTAGCACAATCTTTTCTGTTTCAAAAAACTGTCAACCAGCATTAAACAATTATTTAAAAAGTAGTAACGGAAACTTCAGTAAGTAGTGACATTTTCATTAACAGTTACTGCAAGTATGCAATAAAACCAAACTAACCACTAACATAAAGGAGGAAACTATTAACTATCAACTGTAAAGCCACCAGTGTCCTAACAAAAAGGCCAACACTACAGCTGACGACCGTGGACCCTGGAAGACAAGAACCCAAGAAGTAAGCAAATAATTGGTGATCTTTTAGGAAACAAAGTATCAGAAACATCATCTTCACAATGAATTTCCTAGCTGAGCCATTAGGTATTAAAGCACAGCAAATATCAATCCTCAACTGATAAAACCCAAGACTCTTCACCTCAGAAATAAGAATTTTGAATACCAACAGCCTTCCCTGTTACAAGGGACCATCCTACATACTTCAGAGGTACACAAGAAACCATGAATTTTCTGCAAAATGAACAAGAAAAGGGGGTCAAGCAGGAACACATCCACCCTCAACTTTGGAAAACCCTGTGAACCTCCTGGACGTTGTTCCTGTAGTACAAGAAAACTGCACACATTCAGCTGCCATACCTCTAGATCTCAGAGATGCAGTTTAATCGCCACACTAACGTACACTTTAAGTATGGCTATTGCAGACAGTGCCATACGTGATTTTACTCCGTCATGCTGATGACTGACTTTTCATTCTAGTATTTCCTCCTGTAACTAGGTCAAAAGGTTAGCAGCACAATTTGTATTTTATCCATACGATACCAACAGATTCATTGAGAGTTTTATTTACATATTTATTTACATATCTGCAACCTGAAGTCTTCCAAACTTCACAGAATCAAGGAACTGCTGAGGTTCAAAGGGACCTCAGGAGATCACCTACTCAAACCTCCCTGCTCAAAGCAGGGTCAACTAGAGCAGGACCAGTCAGGTGATCGCTGTCTCCACAGATGGAGAATCCACAACCTTCCCAGGCAACCTGTTCCAGTGTTGGAACATCTTCACATAAAAACAACTTTTTTTTTTTCATGTTTAAATGGAACAACTTACAAATACGTTGTTATTTAAGCAACATGTGTTTACCAAATGCTTCTTCCCTAAAGAAGTTAGCTTGAATGAGAAAGTCTGTATTTCACTACAGAAGGAATTTCAGCCTAGCCACGACTAACTCTGGTCCTGTACATACAACGTATTGTCTTATACTGATGCTTCCATAACAGAACATAAAGGAACTATAATAGCCAAGCAGTTTTAAATTATCTTCCTGCAACACAAGACAAATTCCCTTTACTTCTAGATCTCAAGAGTCAGATGAACACGGAGACTACATTGTTTTCAGAGCAATTTCTTAAAGACTGACTAGCATACTAGTTCATGGTTCTTGATGACAGACAAAACCAGTTAGAAAAAAAGGCTTCAGAAAAAGCATTAAAGTCTTTTGAATTTTGATCACTTCTCGTGAAACCATATACTTCTCTAACTCAGTTCCATAGAAGACAAGTGGAAATCATTAGAGCGTCAGAACAACTAATAAGAATTTACCTGTTGCCTGTCCCTGATGATTGCAAATTGTTTAAGGCTAATATTCTGGCAACAGTAGTTAAAGTAACATATTAAGTAGCACTTCTTTTGAAAAGCACTTCTTATGATGCTTCACAAACATGGACTGTCTGATCTGTATGATTTCCATTTCTATGAGGCTTTAATTTCAGCTGAGGGAAAGGAGCAGTCTCAGACATCCAGTCAAAAGGTATCTCTTCATTCTTTAGAAGAACACTGGCCTAGCATCTGTTTTATTCTTAGTTGTGTCAGAAGCACAGCTTCTGTAGAAGCTTTTCTGCAGAAAAGAAATTAACTACCCAGAGCAAACTAAACCCCTAAACTGAAATACTGGAAATCTGAATCTTTTTCAGCTTCCTGGCAGATTTTCAAACAGAGTGCAAGACTAGTTTCTGAGCAACTGCCTCCCATAGATTACCTCTTGAAACAAGAAAGCAAATCGAGTCAGAGGGGTTCAGTATCAGTTCAGAAGGACTCGACACCATTCAGCCTGCAGCTATTATGTAGGTATAAGAATGAATGTCTGCACTCCTGCCACATAACTGCCCAACACACACATTCTCTTGTCTTATGCACATACTGCAGGTACAGCCTCACAGTAGCACACTGCTTTCGGAAGATTAATCTTTCATACAATGATTTCATTAAAGTTATTTTAAACAGGCTATAAGAAGGAATGGCTAAAATTTAACATGACATATTTTGGGAGTTGACAAAGAATTTCTCTCACATGCTGATGGTACTTTTGTCTTGTTTACAATCCACAGCAGGCTGGATCCAACCAAAATATTTTTTTCTTTTTTTCTCCCCCCTCTCCCCCCAAATCTGTAAAGCCCTTTTTAGATAAAACAGTTTAAAGCCTACCTCTCACTTTTTCCCAGACATAGGGAAAAAAATCTATACCAGCTAAGAAATTAGACTGTGAAAATTTCCAGTGACCAGCCTAGCAGATGCTGTTTAGAAGGACACGCATTCTAGTTGCTATTGCATAGAAGGAATATCCATCAGTCCTCCTCACTGAAACTGTAACACTACAACTAAAATATTTTTGGCCATTTTTATTATTAACAATCAGCAGATCCTGGGTCCCATTTCTATCAGGATGCAGTCAGCAATGATTAGAAAACTTTTGTTTCATGTAGTCTCTTCCACAGTTGCCCTTTACAAAGTCCTGCTGGCCCTGTTTCCCTTTTGCCATTTCCTGTTGCTTCAAAACATCAGTCACCAAGCAAAAAATAAAGTTGTCTAAAGCGTGTTGAAATTCAGAAACAATTAAGATTAGAAAGCTTCTGGGAGAAAACTGCTCTGGATACTTTATCCGAGAGCAGAGTGAAAACACATATGATTGTTCCTTGTGATCCAAAGTGTAAATGAAGAATGTTACAGCAGCAATGTAGCGTGTTAAAATGGAGAGAATGCAAATAGAATCTAATGCCAAAATAGAAGTCCCTCCTGCACTTCACATGCACCTCAATACACACCAATGGAAGCAATAAAATTTTCTTCCTTTAGACTCCTTGTGTCAAACTCCCTTGGCCCTTTGCCTGCAGGGCTCAGTGCCTTTGGCATCAGGTGAGGTACCGGCAGCTGCATCGCAGGTTTTGGCTCCACTCTTGGGGATGATCCTGGATCCTTGCCAACTGGAGTGATAGATCCATCCGTTGGACTTCGTTTTCTCTTTTCTGGTTCTTTAAAGAAAAAAACCAAAGTGTTGGGGAGGGGGAGGGGGAAGCATAAAGGAAATGAGAGCAGGAAAAGGAAGATGAGACAGGTGGTCTCACCTAAATCATTAAGCCTGGCACTGAAACAGCTCAGTCCCACATTTGTTCCCATAGGTCACCATGGCTTGCAGATAGTCTGACACACTGGTGGAAACAGTAGAGGAGAAAGCCAGAGTGCTGTTTTTGGGACACTCAAATTATCTCCTTCCTGTATATTTGAAACCTAGGAATCTTCTTTGACACAGTAACTGTAGTATCTCCTCTGCTGAGCTGCACAAAATTAAACAACTCTGCCTAAACTACCAAGAATACCACTTCTAGAATATAAGCAAGCTCCTCTTGCAGTGAAAAGATAAGAAATACAATCAGCTTTGATGGGTAACACTAAATGAAACTTCAGGTAGGAAAAGAAAACCAAAAAACTATCAGCTATAGCTCTTCCATCATTCTCCAAAACTTCCTATAATCATACGCCCCCAAAGGCAGTTTGGATTATTTCTCTGTATCAAACTCCACAGTTTGATTACAGCAAAACTTTCAGAATAGAATAATTAAAATTAGGTTTTCTGTAAAGAACCTCCTGCAATCCTGCACAAACTGTTCCAATAGCTGATGAGGCTAACAGTAAAAATTTCATATCCTAATATCTAAATTTGTCGCACCACTAGACCTTGTGATACCTTTGTCCAGCAGATTACATATTCTGCTACCAGCAACACCTTTTCATCTAGATAATAATTGAAAACAATCAACACCTAACATTCAACAGACTGAACACTTCCATCTTTCAGAGCAAATGTGTTTTCCCAATTCCTTTTAGGTCTTTTCAGAAACCTCCTCAGTTTTTCAAGATGTGATGATCAGAACTGGAAGCTGTACCTCAACTGTGGGTCTTGTTAGTGACATATCCAGAGACAATACAATAGCTGCATCCCAAGTCTATATTCTTAGGTTTACACAGTGTCCCCCTCTCCAGTTTTTACAGACACAGTGGGAAGTTCACACATAGCTGCCATTTTCAGAGACACTGCTTCCTAGGACATAGTTCCCAATCCCGCTATTATGGCCAACTGTCCTTGTTCCTAAAAAAGAGTCCTTAGTTTGGCCATATTAAAATAAATTAATCATATCCATGCTTTATTAAGATTCAGCTTCCTCTAGACAAATAACCTATATCCATCATGTGCCATTCAAACAGTATGCATTACATGCAAACTGAACAACGTTAGGATTACTAGATCACTACTATATGTCAAATAACATTAAGAGAAGCACTAATCTCTAGAAAACATTTCTAGAAATATCTAGATCAACCCATTGAAAACAGGTAAAACATACTAAACAGCTAAAATTTGACTACAAATCAAGATGTCATGCAATAACAACAGAAGTGCTTCAGAGATGTACCAAGGCTTTAGAAGTTTGTATCAAATTTTGTCTATTATTACCACAATTAATTTACTGGGTAAACTCTACTTACCATCAAATTATGGTATCTGGCATTACATTAGCAAGACTTCACTCTAAAGCCATTAAGTTTTACATCAGCCACGCTATAATTTTGCTTAGGATCAGTGTCAGACTAAAAGGCTTGCAATTACCACGATCAGCCTATTCCCCACATTCTGGACTGTTACACTAGCAGAGCCCTCCTTATCTTCCTCAGCATTCTAACAATTGGAAATGAACACCTGTAACCCACAGGGCACCTAAGCCAACTCATAAAATCCCTGGTTCAAGCCACCCAGAACACCAACTATAAAGCGTTCAGTAGATGTTACTCCTCTGCTACAATGAAATAAATAGCTTTTCATAATTTGAGATTACAGCTGAGTCAGATATTAAGCAGAGAGGCAGCTTTTTGTCATCTTTTGCTCTTTTTCCTTACACATGCATTTTCTTATTTTGCATTAAGAATCAGATTCTAAGAAAAAGCTGAAAAATCAACAGGTATTTTCAGACTTTCCTCTCCAAGTGTACTTCATGATGTAAGAATCCTTGTGTAATGCAAGGGCGTTGGCGAGATCTAAGTTTCATATGGTTCCACATTAGAAATATATCTCTCCCTATTCAGGTTGTCTGCAATAACTTTTCAAGACTGTGATTGGGGCAGTGCTGGCTGAAGGTCCGCACTCAGAATTTCCACTTCATCTGTAAAAGTCACAGGTTTTGTATCTTGCTGCATAGTTTCCATTTTCAAACATCAGCATGGTCATTATTTTGCTTTGGTCCGGTTACATGTGTGCAAGAGAATGGTTTCAAGCTTTGTAAGGTTTCAGTAACGATGGTACAGTTGTCACCTATTTTGAAAGTGTTGCAAAACCCCAGAAATATCAGAAGCCACAAAACAGCTACCTTCGCAATAAGGATCTTGTTTAAGTTCATAAACACTGTATTCTCATAAACACTTTTCTTACCTTTGTTGTAATAGTGAGTATGTGCGATCTCTAGCAAGCCAAAAACACTGGCCATGCCTCCCAGGCCAGCATTTGCATATGATTGCTCCAGGCTCAGCACAGTGCACTTCAGCAAGTCCAGCATGCCTTTATAAACCTTGCGGCTGATCTCCTGCAATGAAAATCCCGTTAGTGTCGCTATTTCAGAAGTGAGCAAGTAATTCAAGAACAGAAATTCCAGAACTACTGTAACATCAGCTTTTAGGAGGCAATTTAACAAAAACTTTCTATTAATTGAGCCTCAGCAGACAGTAGGTATAAGGACCCTTCTGAGTTCAGCACTGACCACATCCTGTATGACATCCTGTCGAGCATCTTCTTCTGACTGGATTGTGCGATTCAGCTTGCTTAGTACAAAGACACGGAGCTGCTCACTCTCCAGCAGACGTCGGACTCTCTTCATGTTCAGCCAGCCAACACCTTGCCCATCAAGAACATTGTGTACCACCTCCTTCAGGAACTGCTGGTTCTCACTGATGGATTTAAGAGGAAGCAGGCAAGAGTCAGCTCTCTGCTTACCTTGGCTTGCATGGTAAGAGATACAGCCAGGACACACCCAAAAATGCATTTCCTCTCAAAGCTAATTTTACAAGAAATGAAGTTCAAATCTAGTTATGCCTGCTGCTAATATAACTGCACACAGCCCAAGCTCTGTTCTATAGGTGTAGTATTAAGTATTTCATTTTGTCCATTATTTCCTATAATAAGCAGTAATTAGTCCCTCTAGCTACCACTCTACTCCTCACCTTCACAGCATTCCTCAGAATCCACAGGAATCACCTATGCCACAACCTTCTCCCACAGACGCCTTGTCTGACCTGTAGGCTTTCCTTGAAAGAGGAAGCACAGCACTACTAATAGCACTACTGCAGCAGCCTTGGCACACGTACTGCTTTGGTTTGTTTTGCCACAGAGGAGGGAATGGTAAGAAGAAGGGAACTCCTGTGCAACCTGCTGCATTCCACAGTCTGAACCGCCATTATTGTTCTTGCTCATCTCCCAACCCCAGTAGCTCAAAATAAATTTCAATCTACCTATGACTGCTACATAAGAAAGGGAGGACAAAACACAGGCACAGGTCAGGTAATGTTTACTTGCACCGTTCTGAGTCTCTTCTCAAGGCTGAAAAAAGCGTTTCATGTGAATTCATGGAATCAAACTGCTTCATGACTCAGCTGATCCCCTGCATGGAGCACTAAAACTCCTCTGGCCAGACTACCTTGTTCAGAACAGACTCAATTACAAAGAATAAATACTGAGTTAAAGTAGGGACCTAGATTTTTTTCTGATCTCAGACACAGAAAAATAAGTATGTGCGCTATTAACTGTAAGACATCATACCAAATCTTCTCAGACAACAATACATGTGAGCTTAGGGCCATAGAAAAGTACTATTTCATTTTCAACAGCTAGACTTCTGAGGAAACATTGGCCAAGTATGAGACCACTCTAACAACACTTTATACTCAAAAAGCAATGAAAAGTATTACCTGGAATTGCTAGTTCGTCCCTGAGGCGATGGAGATTCTCTCTTCACTGTTGGGCTGTGCTTAATGACTGAAGACTTTTGATCCACAAGGGCTCGTCTGTTTCCTAAACAGGAGACGAAATGGGATGAGAGGAAGGGGTGGGAGGAAAACAGTCTGATCCCAGGACAGTAACAAGCAATGCTAAGGTTGGCTAACACACCTATTCAGATTACAGGTAACAGACTTCAAACAAAATGGAAACTCTGAAAAAGCAGCAGCATATATCATATTCTAGCATCACACATCGGCAGAAAACAGTAATGGGAGTAATGCAGAGAGAAAAAGAGAAGATGGTAATGGGAGCAGGAGGTGAAAGGCAGGTAAAGTTTGGCTGCTCTGCATGCAGTTCCACAACATGAACCATCTTCAAATTAGTCACTATATGTAAAAGCATAATGCATTGGGGGTGACTAGTATAGATCATGTGGTACTGGTTACCCAGTGAGAAAGATAGCCCAAAGTCAGGCATAGGGAATGCTGGAAATTGTTATATCATGCACAGCTCATGCTGTAGGGAACCCACCTTCATTGCTTACTGGGCCAGCTTCAGTAATAATCTCCATTATAGTATTTAACCCAAATACTGGGACACAAAATATACAATTAGTAGTGTACTACAATATCTACTCCCCACCATCAGCATCAAAAGAATCCAACTACCAGCTTCTTCCCAGCCCTCCCTCAAAACAAAACCCAAATGACGCTAGAGCAGGATGCTTGAAAGCCCAAGACAACAAGGGCCAGCATAACTAATCTTAGAGATAGTGCTTGACTTGAAATTTGGCATCGTGGAACCAATGTATTGCATCTTCAAGGACATTATTGCACATACTGTATTTCAAGGGCACTATCAAAAACATCTGCATCACTGAGGAAAAAATATCAATGGATGTGCATGAAAAAAATTAAAAAGGAAGATGGAAAGTGGTCAAACAGCAGCAATGAGATGGAGTCCCAGCATTATTTCCCATTACAGTTAGAAATACAGGGTGCCACACACACGTGATAAGAACAAGTTAATGCAGCAATTTTATACCTGTACGACAGAGACAAAAACACTTAAAAAACAGTGAAGTGCCCAGTGGGAATCCCAGTGAGCCAGCATGCACACATAAATGAACATGAACACACACACACACACACACTTGCACATGCATAAAACAGACTGAGCTACTCCATGGAAATCCCATCCTCACATCTGCATAGTAACATTAAAAGCCCTACAGGATTACAACAGTCAAGAACAGAACACCAAAGTGCAGAAGATGAGGTGCAAAGCATGAACATGGAATGGCAAACCCCATCACTGTTTTCTTCCAATGCATGGAATCAGTCATTAAGTTTACCCATGGAAATAACCCTGACGTGAAGCGTGTTTCTTATCCAGTACAATCAGACACGAAAATGCAACCAGCTGGTAGAAGGCTGTCAAAAACAGCTGTGTAGAGTCTGCTAGTGTTTTCACCATACCAGTCCTGTTCCTCCTCATTTTACACACAGGGAATGATTACTTGTCTCAAAAACAAAGTCCAAAGCAGAAACACAAAAAACAGCTTTTGGCCTTTGTTTCTACAAGGTCAAAGGTCAGCAAAACATCATACCAACCTTCATCCACATCCCTTCCCACTTCCAGATTAAAGTAATCTTTACCGATGAAAATGATGAGGAGGAAAAAATAAATGAAAAAAATCAACATATTACAACAAAAGCAGTAAGTTCTAATCAGATAGAATAACTCAAAAGGTAAAATAAAACCTTTCCCCAGTTTAGCAACTGAAAAGGTCTCAACAGTAAAACACCAGCATGTGCTCAGTCACCCTTCTGTTATTACATCTGGTACAAGGATGACCAGGCTGCCTAACTCCCCACGGTAAGAGGATCATTTCTCTAGTGCCCATTCAGACATGTTATCTAATGATACTGCAAAGAGGAGATGGTCCAATGAAAAGATTGTGCACATAAGTTAGGGATCGATCTTCACTCTGAATGAGCTGAAGAATGGTTATAATTTGATTTTCATCAGAAATTTTCTATTCAGTGAACTGAAAAGACCATAAACACTTTTGAAACCCATGTAAACTGTAATCTCCTTGGGAAGTTGGGATTATCCCCACTTACAAATGCAGCTTCGTTGCTCTAACAAGTTACCTAAGGTTAATCATGAAGATAGTGACAGTACAAAAAGTAGGACCTACCTCTTCATTCCCATTCTTTACACTAAGTACTTAAAAATAAACCAAAACAAAATACAAACCAAAACAAATAGTCACAGGTGTATCCATTAACAGAGGCAAGACTAGTCAGTCCCCCATCCCAACACAGCCCAATTGTTGGGAAGAAGCCTGACTGAGAAATATCAAGACAATTTACTGTCTTGATACTTAAGACAGATACTACCCAAACTACCAAAATGTGTCACCCCCAGGATTCGTGTTAGGGGTAAGACCTTAGACTGCCAAGTCACAAGAACTGTAAAGGCTGTAAAAGACAAAGGGAAAAACTGTTACCTTTCAGGCTGGGAAAGGGAGTATTCTTGTCTCTCCCAACTTTGGTTGGTAGGGCTAAGTTGGACAGACTGAAACTTGTGCTGTGGTTTCTGTACAGGCTGCCTATGACAGAAGAAGAAAACAATTAAATGCCTAATGCTCACTGCACACACCCAAACTTCCTAACCTGCTTGTAATTCACCTTCTTATTCCAGATCCTTAATGATGAAGTTGTTCTTTACTACCCAAAAGCCTCACAAGCATAACATTGTCTCATTTACATTGCAACCACACCTGCAATCAGATTATTCTAAATTGTACAAAAATGTAATTCTTAGCTTTTATGTTACAATTATTGCTGTTGTATCTTTGAGTCTTAAATGTAACAGCAATATCCATCTGTCTTCCTGCACTTAAACAGGTAATCTCATGTCAGCTGTGTCTTCAAGTTTGATCATCATTTTAGGAGCAAATGAATGGTAGGGGCTACATGAGAAAACAGGATGATGGACGATCTCCAAAATATGTAATTCTGAAGTGAGGATTGTGCACAGTGCTTGTGAAACACTGTAAATTTGCCACAGACCTGTGCTTTAAAAATAGAAGCTTTCCATTTATTAGAAGAAAACAAAAGTTATTGCTAGTACAGACAGATCTTAAGAACACAATAAAGCATCATCATCTGGTTAAGCCTGTAGATCAACGAGCTGATTAACACCAAGATGTTAGTTTAAAATGTCAGCATACTGTTTCAATTTGCTTTGGTTCTTTTTTTGCAGCCTTATTTTAGTAACAATCATTTTAGCAGAAACATCCAATATACTTCCTGCACTGCTGCAAACTTCTGGCACTGATCCCCACCTGTAGTGCAAGAGTCAACTGGCCATATCTTCTTTCACTCCTTAAAAAAACCCTCTAGATTAGTTTTCCACACCTGTGGATTTTATTATTAAAATATAATTGAAAGTAGGTAAGCACAGTCAAGAAATTGACTTTAGCACCTAAACACACAACAACTTGTATCAACATCATGAACTTGCAGTTTTTTGTTTAAATGAAACTGAAAAAAAATTCTGATCTATGCCCTAAAGTGCCATATAATTCAAGGGCCTAACCACATAACCCAAGTCTTTCTTACTGAAAAATACATAAAGCAGTAGTTATCAGCAGTGTAAGTCAAACAGGTTTTGTGGCTCCCAACATGGCTTCTGGAGAGCTGGTAACTGTTTGCCAACCAAGACATTCTCTTGAGTAGCCATCCCTCTATTCCATCTCCCTGTAAACTCTAATATAATAAATAAAATCAGCTTAATGAATGCATTTGTACGTACTTGCAAAAGACATGATGCCCCCAAAACCTTCACTGCTGTTGTTGGAGACAGTAGAGTTTGGTGAGCTGGCCCTGGAATCTGAATCTGCATCAGAATCATTGGCCAGTTTTAAACTGTTTGGACGGAGTAACTTCTGAGACCTTTAAAGAAATTAAATACAACTGTTACTAGCTTTCCCCCTTCCCACCCCAAATCAACACGTTGTTTGTTTGTGGGAGATTGATGCTGGTCTCATTCCTCATCAGTTTTCACTACACTACCCTTACCTCGTGGGAAAGAAAAAAAAAGAAAAAGAAAGAGAGAACTGAAGCATCTTTGCATTCAGGCTTTTGTTACCTTTCAGGGCATGCTGAAAACTTGACTGCAAAAGGGCATTGGTGGATTTGGAGGTGGAAGATTTCTGCTTTGAGAGCAATAACAAGGAAACCTAATGTCATCAATCACTATAGTATCTCTTCCCATGAAAGACAAAGCTTCACCAAAAAAAAAAAAAAAAAAAATTTGCTCAAATGTTTCCATATATCAGTAGGTGATATACTAGAATGTTTCTAGGAAGAACTGATAATTCTGTTAGCTCCTACTCCTTACATAAAAGCAAGGAACTGAGGGAACTGAGCAAGTGCCTTTACTCAAACCAGAAGGGTTTACAAAATTTCAATATTAAATGGAAGTGATCAACAATACATTTCAGGTGCTAAAGACATGAATGAACATTAAACTACATGAAGCAGATGGAAACCCCGAAAGTGCTGTACAGAAGGGCAGGAGACAAGGAGGACTCGCCTGCTTCCATTGAGATTCTGGTTAAATCTTGGGGTGTAGCTCTCTTCCTGCTCATCATCTTCATCCTCCATAGGAAAACCATACTGTGGTTCAAAGTACGGATTGTCATACTCTCGCTTCCTCACCACCCCTTCTGAAGAGCTCAGGCTGCCAGCTGCGCTGTCGCTCTCACGACGATCCAAACTTATCTTGGGAAAGCTTGGTTGCAGTGGCAAGGAAGGGAGGTGGTTTGAAAATCCAGCAACCAACTTCTCTTCCATTTCTGCTGAATCTGCTGACTCCTGTGGACCAGTCAAATCATTGATCTGTTCGCTAATTTGCGTTACATACAACTGAAGGGCAGGACAAAAACAATTATTTCAAACTGGGAAGTTTGCAGGGTCCTTGCTGTTTGTTACTGAGCCCCCACCCCATCCCCGCTATCTGTGGCTCTAATCTAGGATTTTATATACGCTGTAGTATTTGTGCATTGTTCTAGGGACTTACTACCCTGTAAAACAGATATTACTGGTAAGTGTTAGCTCAGGATGACAGCTCTTCATTGCCCTGTTTTGTGGTTATGCAAGCAACTCCCATTCTTTCTAAAAGACCACAAATTCATGAGTTTCCCCACCCCACTCCTTATTCCTCTAATGCATCAAGTGTTTCCATACTCTGTAAAAGCAATTCCTGCAGTCAGAACCAGGGCCACTGCTCTTTGTTAATGCTGCATTTTTCAATGCATGGGAGCTTTTATGTACAGGAATGCTCTGTCCCAGCATAAGAGGGTACCACCGGTAAACTCCACCTTGCTCAGAAAGTCCAGAAAGAACATGCAATTTAATCTGTGCACGGTTTCACAGTCCAATTAGCTTCTGCCTTTCTCAGAAAGAACCACGTGCATTCTCCCATTCTTTATATCCTAATATGCTGATCTTGGGGCTGAACTCATCTCAGTACACACATGATTCACTCCATGGATGACAGTGCTGGGGCTGCTACTGGCTGTAGTACTGGAACTTGAACGAGGCTGGTTGTTCTCTTGGGAGTTCTCACTGTCCATGGCCTGTTCATCCAGATCCCCTGAATATTCTTGAAAATCATCAAATTCCACTTCACTAGCATCACCAAGGGCTGCGTGAGTCAGGGGGTCAACATCTGCAAACACATCATTTTGCATTAAAGAACACTGCCTTCCTCAGCTTTCTGCCCATCTAACTAAAGATCCCTAGCAGACAAGGACTGCTCAGTAGAATAAACTTGCATAAAAACTTAGGTTGTAAAGGGCTTTTGGAGGTCATATATTCCAACTCTCCGCTCAAAGTAGGTATAACTTCAGAGTTAAAGCAGGTTGCTCAGGGACCTGTCCCACTGAGTTTTGAAAGTCTCCAAAGCTTGACATTCTGCTGTGATCCTGGGAATCAGTTTAACTACACTAACCATGAAGATCTTTTCCTTATGTCAAAGCAGAATTTCTTTTGTTGCAACTTATGATTATTACCTCTTGTCCTTGGGACACAGCAAATGTGTTGGCATTCCTAGATTTAGTTTATTTAAGAAAGTAAGAGTTTCCCACTCTCACAAGAGAGACTATTCCTGCAGCCTCCATATAAGCCACAGAGAATGCATTTTCCTGTCCCCACTAGGATAGAGTGACTCATTAAAGCCAGCACTGAGAACCAATATGTGGGGACAGGACGAAGCTCATACTCTGCTGCCCATATTGCACAGTATCTACCAGCAGCAGGTTGTTTCCAGATCTTGTGAGCCAGTTTTGTTCATCAGCACCTATTTCTGTTCTTCCTCCTCCCAGTGCCCTTTGGAGGGCATTGTTTATAAGCAAGAGAAATATTTTTTTTTTCCAGTCTACTACTGAATACTGAAGAAGGAGTATTAGAAGACACTTTTGCCTCAGAGCAAGACTACAATAATTTGCTCCAATTCAAGGACTTAAGGGAGGCATTTTTCCCACAATGCAGATGAATGGGGAAGAGGAACCTATGTGTACCTTGTGAAAGTAAAGCCCAAAGTTACTCACTTGGGGTATCACCATTAATGTCACACTTCATCATTTCACTGACAAAGTCACCGAGGGAGGAGTAGGAGGAACTTGAGTCATCATAGTCGACACTGTCACTGCCACTGCCACAACAGGTGAGAAAGAAAGATGAGTGGCAACAAAACAGCAACAGCAGGGCCCGCTGTTTCAAAGATGTGAATCAGCACTGTTTTCATGGGCCTCTTAAAAACCTTATGATATTACAGTCTATATAAACAAATTTCTGGCAAGAGCCAGAAGGCAGCTTCATGAAAGGTCAGAGCAAATGAAATAACTTTGAGGTGCGTGAAGAGACAATATGGGAAGACATCTGAAGGCTCTCGGCAAAGTTAAGGAGGTCAGGCATAAGCAGGCAGGAAGTAGTGTATTAATTCTCAGTGTATGTGTAGGGGGGACGACTTCAAGGGAACTGGAAATCACAAGTAAAAGCATTCCTTTTTTATACTAATGATAAACCCCACTCTGTCAGGACCACTGGTGCTGTGTAGAACATAGAAGATGTGGCCTGAAAGATCTCACAGGCTAGCAGAGAAATGAAGGATAATAAAACTAGATGCAAAACTCTGGGAAATATGGCCAAAACTACTATAACAAAAAAGTTTACTCTCACTTTACTGAACACACAAGAAAGTCTCAAGCAGTAGGCAGTACTAATAAGCTTCGCATAACCGTGTACACTGAGTAGAGATTTGAAAGAGCGGTAGGATGGGTGTGAGCACTTGTAGTACTGCAACAGAAATAACCAGAGAGAGAACAGCATGGAATAAAAAAAGCATTAGGGTAGAAGAAAATAGCAAGTGTCAAACAGCATACAGGTAGCAAAAGAAAACAGGAAAATACAAATGGAGAATCACATTAAATGAAGGCTCGAGAAGATACTAGCAAAGGGTTAAGAGGTTGCTGTGATGACAGAGCAGTGAGACAATTCACTTCAGTGTCAGTATTCTGCTCAGACAGAAGAAATGAAACAGCAACCTGGCAGGCTACAGGAAAAGGCTGCAAACGAGAAGCAGGAAGAGAAGCCCAGCAATCTGAAGTAACTATCATGTGACTAGGGTCATGCTCCCCACTAACCTGTCATCAGTGGGATCAGAATCTGTTTCTTTCTCTACTGAGACATTCAGTGCTTCAGCCAGCTGTGAATTACTGTCATAGACACGATAGTGGATGGGCTGCAGCTGGTGAGCATACCACTTTGGTTTGTCACCAATCAGTGCTGGATCAAACATGTCTGCACAAAAAACAAGTAGAGAGTTAATTCAACTCATTTATTGGTGTCAAAGGCTTCATTCACAGTGAGGCTATTCCCTACTAAGTCTTGCACAAAGGAAGGGACAATCTGTAGTCTACGAAGGCTACAAGACAACTTCTCCATAAGCAAGCAAGACAAGAGGTAAAATTAATTGGAAAAGTGAGTGGCTAATACCAGAGCTAACTTGGTAGAAATACATGAGGTCATACATAAAAATAGAAAAATGTTCCTCAAACTGGATTTCCCTCCCCAGCAGGAACAATATGGTGTTAAAGTAAGTCCTTCCGTAGAATGCCTCTGCGTTTTAAGTTCCTGCACTACATGGAAGTGCAGGAAAGGCATGACAAAAACTTACTGTTATGAATTCTTTGGAAAGCATAGTTAGTAGGGTTGAGTGACCATTCTCCAAAGTATTCTACTGCCTGTGTCCTAGAAAGCTTATCTGCAAAAGGTGTTTGCTTCGGCCTAGAAGCAAGGAAAGAATTTGCCTGGAAGGCCACCACTGGTCGTGGGAAGAGACGAAGAGTGCGAGTATGCATCTGGAAACCTTGCAAAACATTTGGTGAGTTGAAGAACCTCACCATAGCAACCCTAAAAAGAAAGAGAGGACAACATATCAGATAAAAACACAGAACACAACAGAAGAGAGAGAGCCTTTAAAAGGTATGCAGCAGGCAATGTTTCAAAGTTTTGAAGAATGGTAACCCAGTACAAAAAAAACCTAAGTCTTCTTGGAAAGCAGTTGTCTTAAAAAAAAAAAAAGAAAAGAAAATAACACCAAACCCAAGAAATTACTTTGTTTTAATTCAACACCTCAACACCAAGACCAACCCAATGAGGGACATTGTTCTCATACCCACTAGCTGAGATGACAGCTAAGTCTCCAGCTTTTTTTGTAGTTCAGGCTTGTGATTTAAGCTAAGGATACAATACCAGACTAAGTCCAGGTAAAGTGGATGATCTACAGGAAAATGCAAGAAACAAAACACCCCCCTCAAGACACACGGTTATGTTTGTGCAGTTAACAGATCTGAGATAAACACTGTAATTTCTGCTCTTTTTTCCCCCATGATGCAAAGTAGAATCTGCAGGAGAACCTGGAACATGCTGCTTCCACCACAGGACCCACAGAAATGTCTGTGCTGCCTTCAACTGCAAACTTTAAAGACTCAACATTACCTTTCTGTTCAGTCTTACCTGGTAGCCACATCCACAGAGTCCACATCATTTCCATAGATCAGAGGGTTGAATTCTGTGGAGGGAGTAGACTGCAAATCATTCTGTGGTCTTCCCAGCAGCAGTGGCACCTCCTGCCCCTCGTGGAACTTCTCTAGATTAAGAATGGGCTGAGTATTCAGACTCATGCTGGCCAGGGCCTAACGAACGACAACATTTTGCACACATTCAGCAAGAAAAGTTATTCAAGGAACAAGAGAGAGATCAGAGCTACCCTGCTCTCTAGGCAATTGCAACAATTGTGCATGCTCCATTAGTTTGTCTTAAACCACCTCCTAAGCTGAGTGAACAAGTCTCCAGGCCCCCTTTATGTAGACTGTCAAAACGATCTCCTCAATGCTGAAACAGTCTTGGAGCCAGCCAAGGGGTAGCATGGAAGTACACTTTGCTAGATCGCTCATGACATGAAAACAGATAGTCCAAACTGGACCACTAGTAGTATGCCACTGTGTACAACTTACTGGAGAGTTATTCCCATGTGTAATTTGAATGCATCTTGGGACCTAGAGGCCTTGGATCTTGCCTTGCAACTTGGCCATTCAATGAGTGAGTTTGATATCCCAGGACAATGTGAAGACACCTTTACACAGGCATCTGCCTGTATGTCTGCAAACCTCCACTTCCCATCTGAATGAGGTCTCTCTATAAAGCTACCATCTTCTCAATCCTCATAACATCTTCAGTGAAATGCACTGGAGCAGCACGAGTGGTAAATCAGTCCTGGACACCGAGACCTACCCTAAATTTTCCTTATTTCTCCCATTTGCCCACTGACTCTTCATCTTTTTTATTTCACAAATAAATAAATATATAAAACAAAACAAAACTAAAAACTCCAAAGGAAAAGGATAAAATGGAAAATTGAGGGGAAAAGAATAAAATAAAGAACCTTGTTGTCAGGAGTGAGCAGCTGTTTCTGAGTGATTGCAGTCATGCTAATCAGACACTGGAGGCAAGATGGAAGATCATATGATAACACCAGCAGCCCATCAGAGCCAAGACGAACACATGACCACAGAGAAACAGATGGAAGAAAAAAAATATCTATTACTACCACATATCACAAATGAGAGGAAATAAAAGGGACCACAAAACAGGCAGATCTTGGGAGAGAGGTCTAACTGCCCCACCCCCAAACATTCACATCTGGCCACTTTGGAAAGTGGAACGGCTGCTGTCCTTACTGATGCAGCTAAGAACTTTCTACTGGGGTTTAAATGCAGATATTCTGAATTTTATTCATTGACACTAAGAACCAAAGGCACACAAGGCTGTTAACCTTAGTGACACGGGCCAAATTTAGTCTTCTATACTTTGTACAGCAACCAGTAGTGCTCCTTCTCCTTTGCCAATGGTCAACTCTTAATAACGCCTACAGGAATACATAGGGATGTAACCTGAATTTGGACGAACACTGAGAATTTTAAATACATCTTCAAGGAAAATGCAATGTGTTCTTCTGATATTCAACTTTGCCCTAGTAAGACAGTTTTGCTGCATAGTGCCTGAAATTGCAAGGGGGTGAGGCAGAAGTGTGGGGAAGGTGTATCTAACAAAACTTCAAGCAACACATCGCTTCCATCTGTGCTGACAGCAGGTACTGGGGTATCATAGAGGTTACACACTTTGCTCTCCTGGTCTACAAGGAGAGAGAAAGAGCAGACCTCATCACATTAGTAACACACTTTACCTTCAGATACTGCATGCAGCGTGCATAAGGAAAACAGAAATAAAGAGATAAAACCTGCTTGACACGATCAGCCAGGATGACCCAAGCTGATTAATGGCTTAGCAGGACCTGAGAGGAGAGACTGAGACCTCACACACAGATCTGTGAATGGAGGGGAAACAAATATGATCATAGCTTGATGGATCAGGTCAGAGTTTAAAGCCCACATGGCAAATGTAAGGAGAAATCTGGAACTTTCTGCACCAACTGGAAACAAGTTAGCCCCAAACAACAGTAAAATACAGAAACCATCTGTTGCATTCAGGAGCATTTCAAATTGTCTCTCACCTGGCTAAGAAATTAACTGCAGTTACAAGCCTCAGTGACCACTCACTTTTCCAAATTAACTCTCTCCATTAAGATAGAAAAGCAGCAACTGGATACCTATCACTTAACATCTGTATCAACTAATACTGCTTTTCAAGCTCAAAATGCTGTTGTATTCTAACACGGGGGATGTTCTAACTGGCCAACTATACAAAACAGTCATCTTAAACAGGTTGACAGAAAATTTCTCGTCCTGTGCTTCCCCTACAAATGACAAAGGTGGAAGCAGCAGAGACAGCAGAAGATGAAACAGGTAACAAAAATTACAATGAAGTCCTTTGGAGAAACTACAGAGAGATCTGAAACAAGATGAAAGTCTCAGATTTAGCTTAGTCAGGACAAGACAATGTTAGAAAGTCATACAGCTCAGGGAGCTCAAAAGAAGACACCCCTATAACTTTGTTTAATCAGCCACCCTCTTGATTAGCCCACCTCCACATTCAGAGAAGTAGACCTCTCCATGACTGGCCAAGGGGCACTTCCTTGAACAAGAGTATTCTAGTAGTCTGATATGTTTTCACACCCATCTGATGTGCCAAGATACACATCTGCTTTTGAAACATTTTGCTTTACATTTGCTGACTTGCATTCTTGTCCAGTATAGCAGAAGAGCTGTGGAAGACTACATCTGCTAAGTTCTACTGAATCTTAGTCCTTTCCTCAAAGTTCTTATTACCTGTTTCAGATGCTTTTTCAGCTCTGAAGCTTCTGGTTCTGGCAATGCTGGCAAAGCTTCTGCATTTGTGGGAACAATCACCTGGAATTAAGCACAGCAACAGACTAAAAATTCCCCAGCTGTAGTAATTTCCCAGTATCTCCTGAATCTCCACCATTCCAGAGACCAAGGAATGAAAGCCATAAAGTAAAATAATTAATAAAAAAACCACAATACAACCCCCACACACAGACACCTGGATCAATACTTTGATTTTCACTTCTTTGCTTGTGATATTGTAAACAATAACATTCACAATGGAGGAGTTACTTTATCATTTATGACAAGAAAAAGAGAAGTTTGAATGAACCCATGCTCATCCTTTGGAACTCCCATCAGGTAGGTGTTATACACGCTTCCCTTGAAATAGCCTTGCTCATGCCCCAGTAGAAAGCAGGATACACGGTCCCATTTGAATCATGACAACTGATGCTGCTGGAAGGCTCTTAGCAAAGTGGGTTTCTTAGATAGGGCTATAAGACACAGGGTCACAATTACTCAAGAAGACAGCTTTATCATTTGTTTGAGGATTTATCTTCTAATGATATAGCCAGATGGATTAACTGAAAAAGAATGCCTTATAAGCAAAAGAAATGGGGACCTCGAGACACAACAAGGAATGGAATCCTAAAGTTTAAGACAGGAGGGGCAAAGGCAGACTGAGTCCAGGCATTCTTAATTTCTCAGTGGGCAAACTGATGAAAGTGCACAGTTCCCTGTAAACAAAGCCACAAGTCCTTATGGGCACCACTTACCCTATTGGTATCCAGGTCAATAAGCCATACATCATCGGGCATTTTAAAGTCCAGTTTGTAAAGGAAGAAACTTGCTGGAACACCAATGATATAAGGTGTAGGGGCTAGAAGCAACTGAGAGAAAGAGACTTTAATAAGGACAAGATTCGCATTTGATATCACCATGTTCTTCCCAAATATTTATTTATTAACTACAGTATGTTTATAGAAGAGAAGACAACACACAAGACATTGATAAGTAATTAATTCCATACAATAGAAACATTGTTAAAAAAACAACAACAACAACAACCACCACCACCAAAAACCAAAAGCTCCTGCTCAGAGAGCTTCGGTTTTCATCTAGAAGAAAATAAATTTCAGCCTTCTGTGCTCCCCTCCCCCCAGGGATGTAATTTATATGGCTGCATGGCTCTTTGGAAAAAAACTTAGCTAATCTGACAGCTTGCCATGTCTATCACGGACCAAGAAAAAAAGATGTTCAGAGTAAGAGCCTAACTAGAGAAGCAGCAAGTCACAGCTCAAACTGAGTCTGTGCCATTGTAAATATAGCTTTACCCTGACCCTTGTAATGATAATTTGGTTTCAAAACAATAACACCTCTAAGACGCCAGAGAAATAGACATTTATTTTTTTTAAATGTACATGGAAAACCTAAGGGGAAATTCAGGTTGTTTCTGATAAGGGAATCAGCAGAAGGAAAAGGTTTAAATCAATAAGGCATGTAGCAGCTTGAGACCAGTGGCTTGGGAGGCTAATTTATTCTTTAAATCTAGAACAGCTGGTCACCTCCAAGGGGCAGTACAAGAACAAATCTGCAGTGTAGTACTGAAGTAGTAAGATGACATGAATTCTATCTTTCCAAGCAAAGTAATGAGCTCCTGCACAGAGCAGACTATTGGCAAAACCCAGGCTCCCAGCTGAAGTAACGCAACACTTCATATTTCTGAGCGCAACAAAGATGATTGGGGGATTGGAGCATCTCCCTTATGAGGAAAGGCTGGGAGAGCTGGGACTCTTTAGCCTGGAGAAGAGAAGGCAAGAGACCTTATTCTTGCTTATAAGTATCTAAAGGGTGGGTTGAAGGAGGATGGAGCCAGACTCTTTTCAGTGGTTCCCAGTGACAGGACGAGGGGCAACGGGCACAAGTTGGAACATAGGAAGTTCCATTCAAACATAAGAAAAAACTTCTTTACGGTGAGGGTGAGAGAGCACTGGAACAGGCTGCCCAGGGAGGTTGTGGAGTCCCCTTCCCTGGAGATTTTCAAGACCCACCTGGATGCAGTCCTGAGTAATGTGCTCTAGGCACTCCTGCATTAGCAGGGGAGTTGGACTAGATGATCTCTAGAGGTCCCTTCCAACTCTGAAAATTCTGTGATTCCGTGAATAAACTGCAGGCAATAGTTTCTAAACCCTGAATCAAAAGCCCTCGAGCATCCTTAAAGATTACTCTGAACTCTCCCCAACAAACCTTAACACTGAGTTGGGGGGGGAAGGCAGGGGGTAAATACTCATCATAATATTGTGGATGTATGGCCTTTCAGTCCATTGCTTGTGAACTACTGCTTTGAATCATACTATTCACTAAGCATGCTTTGAAGATATCCTAAATAAGTGGTGTTACCCACGATTTAAATAGTTAGTGGTGCTCAAAGAATATTATTTGCAAGGCAGACTATGCTACAATCCCTGAGAAAACAGCAGGGAAGGAAACAAGGACTACTCCTACATATGTCTCAGACATCACAAAAACATCCTTTGCAAAAGGCCAATAAAGGAAAAATATGTACCTGTTCTGCAGAGGCCATGCAGGTGGGAAGCAGAGGGATCACTGGGAACATGTACTCTAACGGGTAGATCATAGCCACAAAGGCCATCACAGACATTGACAGCGCATTATAATCTCGGGACTGCAATACAACCTGCAACCAAAGAAACTCACATTAACACTGCAGCAACCATTCACTTCTAATACTCCCCTCAGGGGTATACAAAGATCACAGCCTGCAGGCCTCTGATCTGATGGCTGTGAACTGGATGACCCTCCGTTAATCTGTCTGAAAACAAGCTTCAGATGTTTTTTTAAGCGAAAGCAAAACTTTTCAAAACAGGAACCTCAGAAGGAGCTATTCCTTCCCCCTGCAGAAAAACTGATTCCAGACAGTGCAGGAGACAGCTGTTCTACAGACCCAGCCTACCCTGGTTTTGGAGAGGGCAAAACTTCCTACGTACCTATCAAAGATCAACTCATTCCTTCCTACCTTGTGCTCCAGAAGGATGCAGGTCAGCACCTGCAGGCAAGCATCCACTCCCAACAACTCCAAAGGCAGATGTAATGGAAAATCCACCAAGGTGAAGCGGGATGGATCAGGAAGAGCAAAGGTCAAAGCCGGCTGCAACTCATGTGGCAAGACTTCCACATCCACCCGTTTCTGACCAGCAACAGGCATTGGTGAACGGAGCAGCCGGTATATCCAGGCCTCAATCTCCCGCAAGTCATGTAGCAATGCACTAGACTTTTCTTCCACCAGGAGGGAGCCTGTGAAAATCCGCCACATTGTATCCCTGTACAGGGAGAACAACAACATTAATACTCCAAGAGCTTCACCTGACGGCCATTCCACAAGGCTCTTACAGAAAAGGAAGATTCACTGAGAATTAAGAGATGCAGCTAACAAACATTTGGTCACACAGAGGAATGGAAGGTAGGGATTTAAGCTTACTGAAACAACCACTGTGGGGAAATGTAAGTCTTTCTGTGCCAGGAATCAACACAAGTATGTCACTTCCATCTCAGAGTTCATGCGTTCATTTAAATACTTCAGTTAGGTCCAGGTCTTTGAAGATATCTCATCGCCCTGGTGCTTCAGCATGCACATAGGATACTCTCATATCTCATACAGATTTGTGGCAGACTGACTTACTGTAGGATTCTGCTTCCAGCAGTCCTACAAACCTTTGCAAGAGTAGGAAGTAAACCTGAGATAATAAAAATGTGCCACATTAAGATCTCTCAGATGTTTTGGCATGATAAAATACTCTTTTTCATCCCACCCTAAATTGCATTGTGTTATTCTTAAGAGCTGAATAACCCATGGCAGAAGTGGATGCATTTCAGCCGAGAATATAAATTTCTGCAAGCTGTCAAGAAAGCATTCATATTTAGCAAAATCAGCAGCAATTTTTCCATACCCTAAGATAGCAATCCACCACCTTCTAGCTCACAGACAGGCTGGCCAAAACACATGTACAGCATTGCTCAGGGCCTTCAGAGCTTCAAAACTTGAAACTGGGTCTGACAAGGGAAGCAAAGTGGCTTGTCCTCTTCAGCCTTTAATGTTGTAGCACAGTGAAGGCTGCAAACCTGCTGCAGCCATTCTGCAAAAAACTTCAGCCTAGTAAGTATCTTCAATTACTGTAACAGATCCCTTAGAACGGCATAGGTTCAAATTAGAAGTTCTACCTTACAGTTCACAACTTTAAAAAAAAAAATAAGAAGAAAAAAGATGACGACACTGGAGGCTTCAGAAAGAAAGAAAAATTAGAGAAATTTGGAGGGGTCAAGAGAAGGGCAATTTGAGATTATGCTGAGTAAATGATACACCTCTCAGGAATTGTGATGCTTCTCATTCTCCACTCTTCCTTCAGCTGCTTGTAATGTGCAGGACATTAGGTTGTTAACAGGTACGCTCAACTTTTTGCAAGCTGTAAGGATTCGGTTTCACCTTTATTCTGCTACCACTTCAAAACTATTCTATTTTTCCAGGTCATGCTTTGCAAACCACACGGTAATTCAAATCTGCTGCTTTATTTTTCCCAGAGATGCATGCTCAGCATTCCTTTGCCTGCTCTCCTCGTCTGTCACTCAGTTCTTCTCTTTAAGAATTATGTCCAACAAGAGCAAATTTTTCAAATACCACATGCCATTCAAGTACTGGAATACTTTAGCACTCCTTTCAAAAATCAGATGAGCTCACAAAGTTGAGGAAAATCATGAAATTTACTTTTTTTCTGCTTCAGTAACTATCAGACTAAACCAAGTGACAAAATAAGCTCCCTTAATACATACTTCCATTTAAAAAAAAACAAAAAAACCCAACTTTGTTCTGACAGAACCATTTCTTCCCCAACAGTCAGTGGAATCACGTGATGTATCTGTTAATGCAGGCGTCAGTCTCAAGCCCAGGACACTCTCCTAGAACTATTCCAGGGCAGTAACCCAAGAAGTAGGCTACTGCTCTGTGAACGAGACAGATTTCCCCTTTCATGCAAAAAGTAAAAAGCTTACAAAGATGAAAATGATAGATGTCCTGTCATTTTTTGGTTTTGACAAGTTTAATTTAGAGTATACCAAGCTACTTAACTCACATTATGAGCTATCTCACAGCCCCATCCCTCTTACTATTGAGATAATCCCCTCCTTCTCCAGAGATTAATGTTTCTCTTTTTAGTTTTCTTTTAGTTTCTTTTAGTTTCTTTTTAGTTTTTCTATTTTCTCTTTTTGGTTAGCAGACTGGAAAGGAAAACATCATCCTGGAATGCAGGTGTTAGGCACAATAGCACTGATACACATCCATGACTGATATACATAACAACATTGTTCCTCCTGTACCCTACAGTGCAACAGCTTTTGTTATATACCCAACATTATAATAACAGATATGTAAGATTACTACATTACATTAAAAATACACCAAGTTCCTTTTTAATTTGCTGTTACCAACCCCCCTTTCTCATATGCTTCCTAGACAAATCCTTTGTTTTCTACCTCTCCTCCCTCTGCCCTTCAAATATTGTACTTTGATCTCTTTCAGCTGTTCCTGCTTCTCTAGTCATTTCTCTCCCACACTGAAGTTCAGATTGTTTCATAAGCTCATTAAGCACACTTTCATCATTTCCCTCTTACCCCAAGTGGAAATCCTCTGTTATTTCTTAGCTGTTTCTAATTTGCCAGAGAATCAGTCCTGACATACACTGCCATGGAGCTTATATGCTCAGCTTCAGAAAAGATCACGCTAAGTCAGTTAGCAGGATAGTGCCTCCTTAGGCATATCAAAAATGAAAATCATACCAGGTTACAGAATCAGAGAAGTTTTAAAGAAATCATTACAAAAATTTCCTTTTCCTACTGTGATCCTGGGTTAAACCAGCAAAAAGGTCAACCATCAGTGTTTGGCTGCTTCTGCAACCCAACCTGTAGCCACAATTTGCTATGCAGACAATTGCAGCCCTGGACACAAACAGTGGGAGGAAAAAGTTCTTTCTTCCCCCTCAACATACCTCTGCACCCCACGAGGAATCCCCAACTTCTTGCCCAACAATCTCTCACTACAGCAGTCCACAAGTCTCTTGAGGGTGTACAGACACTCACGGAAGGTGGAAAAGAAGGGATAATGACTAAGGATACACAGAGAAGTCAGGGTGCTGTTCCGAGAGCGATGGCTGCCTTTGGCCAGACGCTTACTGCGCGGTGATCGATTCACATCTGGGGTAGATTCTGTACTTGGAGCCTGCAGTGAAGAACCACTCTCTGAACTCTCAGTGCCCACTTCCTCTTGGGGTGCAGATGCATCCCCAGATTTGGGAATTTTCTGTCCCTCCCGAGCTCGATGCCCCCCTGTGCCTTCTCCCTTCTCCTTGGGTACTCGCTTCTGGAAGGACCGGTAGAAGTTGACACAGATTCCATAGCGAATTACACCTGTATCCTTGTCTGTGAGCGTGAAGACAAATGAAGTGTCATCACGGAAGCTCATGCGTTTTTGCCGCACACTCAGGCATCCTTCTGGCTGGCAGAAGAATACAACATCAGGCGGTAGAGGAAAGTCCACGTGGTCTTCTAGAGGGTAACGTCGCAGCAGTTCAGGAGTCTGAGCAACACTATCACTACTCGGCTGCCTACAAAAAAAGCAAACAAAAAATCCATACATAGTTAACTAATGCCAATAAAAATATTTTCTATCTCCCTACTAAGATGTCAGGAGCCTGTGGGCTCAGCTTCATCTTTGGTTCTTATCTCCCTTACTATCCAGGGAAAGTGCAGCTTCTCAGTCACTAGCCACAATATTCAATCACTAGCACAACGCCACAGTTGCAGAAAGGTTAAATAAAAAAAAGTCTATACCATCATTATCAAGAGTATGTTGCTCCCAGGAAAACATTGTATTGTCATTTTTCCCTGACTTTGATTTCCAAAATGAATTTAACCGCACAGATTGGGCAAGATTTGCATAGGAAATACCCTGTCCCTCTCCAAATATACAATTAGATGAAAACCCCTTGGATTTCAGCCATTTATGAACAAGATGAAAAATTAAATGGGAAAATCCAGTACCAATTCCTAATTGGGAAAAACAAGAATTTACTAGGAAAGAACTCAGATAAACGGTGGAGTGATACGGACCTCATCCTGTAAAATTTTCATTAAAAAGTTCTAGCAACCATAGATATATATATATTTTTCTGTGTTTGATTTTTAAGCTGGATTTGAAGTGTAAGTTACTATAAAAGCTGAGTAGTAATATGCAGACCCATTTAACACTGTGGCTTACCAACCTTTGTACCACAAATGGAACACAAAGACACTACAGCAATACTGTTTATTCCTCATTTTCCACCAGAAGAACAGATTCTTTCAAGGTACTAACTATTTTCCTACCACTAGTTTTTCATGAAAGTTACCCAATAACTGCCAGAGGAATAGTATGAGATCCACATAGTGAAGGAAAAATCTGTGTCCCCAGAACAGCCTCTCTTTGGTTTGATGCCTTTGCTATAAAGTCTGATGTCTCTCCATTTTCTGAGGTAATTAGCATTTAGTATCATGTTTACTAAATGGAATGTAGGAGACTTGGCTGCACCATCACTCTCCCTATAGGATCTTGTATACAAGACATTTTCTCACCTTGATACTTTGGATTTGCCCATTTCAAAATACAATGACACTTGCTTTTCTCTTATCTGAGAGGTAAGAAAACCCAAACAAGTAGTAATAGAATATCCATAATTTACAATAGAAAATCACTAGTGTAAATAGCTCTGCTCACTAATTCTCCCAAACTACTACTTTATTAAAGAAAAAGTAAAAATGCTCAAGTAATAAAGCATAAATTGGTAACAAAATTTATACTGCCCTGTACAGTTAAGTACTGAAATACTGTACGAAAAGAAAAAAGAAACCCTAAAAAGTTTTTATATATTAGTGGACACAACTAATGCATCATCTGCTTAAGAAGAAATGTCAAATAATCCTGGTACTGCTTAAAGAGTCTATTTGGCAGTAAATTATTAGGAAAAAAAAAAAGTCATCAACAAAGTACTAGTGACTATCTCATCAGTTCATGCCTTTGCAGTAATATTAGCTACAAAGACGGACTCTTCACAGACATTTAGAAAACTTGCATCTAATAAAAGGGAGTACTTCCAAAAGGCATTGCTATTTATGCACGGTGGATAACAAGACGTAAAGGCCACATGGAGCTCCTAAGGACTTTGCAGTAGAAGCTACTTCACTCAGTTCCATCTCTTATCATAGGCATTTGTTGAAGTGCCTAATGAGACAACAGGCCTCTGAGCATTAGCAATCTAGCTACCACTGCCCAGCAAAAACCAAGAGAACTGTAGGAGTCCAGAAGTGATGCTAAGCAAGTTTTTAAGTGAGAACATCACACACTATAAACATCACTGGAGGAGGCAGTTAACATCTCTTCCTCCTTCTTTTCCTAGTCAGTGACACACATATGGAAAACTTGGTTATTTTTCTACAGACAATAAGAAGTAATTAAACTATTAAATTATTCTGTCCATAAAATACAATAATAAAAGTAATTGTTACTTAGGGTTATGTCATTTCCTTCACTTAGCCTATTTAAATATTGCACTCTAAGTATTCTGAAAAGAAAGTGAGAGGTAAAGCAACATGCTGATACACATAAACCACTGATATTTAGAAATGAAAATAACATAGGCTTTGGAATATACCCATGAAATAGACTGGCAGAAAGTTACTGCATAAACATTGAATAAAGAAAAATAACATTGACTAAGCACCTGTGTATTTGACAAACAGCATACATATCAACCCCACATTTCATATACGCTTTAAGTACATAAGCATAACATTTTATCTATTGATAGTTAATAAGACTTTGAAAAAAGAAAGTATTCATGTCATTCCTACAAGGATAAATGAGTATCAGAGGGAGAAACACCCAAGTAAGGCAAGTTCCAGAATATTTTTTTTAAACTGTCTTCACTTCAAAAGCTAGAAAAGTAACCCCAAACTAGTATTTTACTAGCACATGGCTTTCAGTATTTTCAATTTGTGAATCCCTCTATCCTGATGCCAGTAGAAGCAAAGAAATACAGACACATATGCTACCAGAGTCATATATCGGCTATTCTCAGTCACCCTGTGCAGACCGTTGAAAAGGAGTCTAAAGACCACAACTTAAAAACCTTTGGCTGCACCAGTATCTTTCAAAAAGTGCCATCTCCCAAGTAGATGCTCCCATTATGGAAGCATTCTGCACACATTCCAGACAGCACTTCCTCATCACCAAGCAAGGCTTCATCAATGGATGCTAGGCTATTTGGCCCCACTCTACTGCCCAAGTGAAAGCAGAGGTGAGATTCTTTTACATTACCTGGCTCCAATGATCACAAGGTAGTCGAGTAATCGAGGGCAGATTTTCTTTTTCTGCACCATTGTCCTCGACACTCCTCCCTATGTCATCTCAGTGAATTTCTGTTCATCGATCCAGTAGTCAGTTATCCAGTCAGCCGTGACAGACTGCCTTGGGGAACAGAATCTGCTTGGAACGGTCTGGCAAGTCCAACCTACAATCAAGAACAGCAAGAGTGTCAAAGGCACAATCAGGAATACCAAACACGTATAAGCAACTTCATGACCTTAATTACATTTCCAAAAAGCCTCAGTGTTCTGTGCAGTCACGACCATCCACAAATCTCCCTCTTCATGAGTATAAAACCACAACCACATGCCAACAAAAGTAGAGAGAGCTGAAAAACATACAGAAAAAGTACAAGAGGATCTCAAGAAAGACCTCAGACAAACAAGCGTATCACTGGCAAAGAGCTATTCATGAAACGGTTTGAGGCAAAAATATTGTTTAGACAAATCCCTGGGATTCCTACAGTGCTTGGGAAAGCAGCCTTAATTGGCAATTCTGTACAGTTAAACATGACTGAAGAAAAAAATGCAACCTGAACTTTAGCTGTCTAGTAAACAGAATAACTAAAGAAGGGGTAATATCAAAAGAAGCCCAATTAGATATAACGCACCTCACCCTCCCAAACCTGGATGTGGCCTAGAGCAAGAATGATCTCCACAGTCCCGAACAACTGCGATCTCTAACACTTTTCCTGTGAAGATACAGAACTGCACACTGCAGTCTGCAATACCAGAAGTTTTTCTTGTAAGTCATACTGTTTCTTTCACTTTACACAATTTCATTTCTTTTGTGTATCTTCACCATTTACTCTTGACACCCATGCCTCCTACTACAGCTACTTCCTCTGCTCATTTTACAATAGAAAAATCCTCTTGGTACAATTGGTATTTTACTGCAGCATTACTATTTGTCAATAATTATGCTTAATAGACATCCAGAATTCAGTAAGCACTGTAAAACTGTTCTTTCCAATCCCAACATTTATACTTCATTGAATTCCTGACACGGGGGGGGGGGCAAATCTTAAAAAGCAATCAAGTTCCATATTACAACGTTCCCTACCCTCATTTGAAAACAATCTGAAAACAGAAATTTTCTGAAACAAAGTTCTCTGAAACTCTAAAATCAGAGATGTTCAAACTGCACTACAAGTTTACTGAGCATCCCAATGAAAGCATTAATAAAGTTATTTTATATTAAAAAATTTGAACTGATTGCCTTTTGGGGCATATTCAGAGTAAGGTTCCTATTTCAGTTGACATTTACCTCCTAAGGCTATCACAGACACAGAATCATAGAATGGCTAGAGTTGGAAGGGACCTTAAAGATCATCTAGTTCCAACCCCCCCTGCCATGGGCAGGGACACCTTCCACTAGACCAGGTTGCTCAAAGCCCCATCCAGCCTGGCCTTGAACACTTCCAGGGATGGGGCATCCAAAACTTCCCTGGGCAACCTGTTCCAGTGTCTCATCACCCTGAATCCTCTTTCAATTTAAAACTGTTACCCTTCATCCCATCCCTACACTCCCTGATAAAGAGTCCCTCCCCATCTTTCCTGTCAGCTGCCTTTCAGATACTGGAAGGCTGCTATAAGGTCTCCCGGGAGCTTTCTCTTCTCCAAGCTGAACAACCCCAACTCTCCCAGCCTGTCTTCATAGGAGAGGCACTCCAGCCCTCTGATCATTATCAGAGAATTATTATTACTGTACTAAAATCTTTCAGTTCTGCACCATAAAGTTTAGACTTCATTTGCATAAAAGTATAAAAGATTTACTAATAACCTCTAAATCTCAGCAAAATTAGGTAATTTTCTTGATGTTTCTCTCATTATTTCACAACCAAAAGTTAGTTATAGGCACTGTAACTCCCACAATCTTGCAACCACGTTCAAAGTCTAGCAATATATCTGCTTTTTTCCCATCCCTTCCCATTCCAGGTACAGAGTCAGGGAATTTTTATTCATTAGCCCTTCAAATACCGGTAAGAACACACACACACGCAAAAAAAAAAAAGCATATGATTAATCAAAAAAAGAAAATCATACCAGTCAGTAAGTATTAGTTATGGAATAATAAACTGAAAGAAACCTTAACACTCACACACACACAAAAACCACATTTTGTAAGACTTCATGGCATGGTTTTAGTAGATCCTCAATTACAGTCGCTGTAGGTTCCTACGTGACAGCACTATGAATTACCTTCTTTCAGCAGCAATACTTTTATAAGTTATCTTCTCTGAACAACAAAGAAAATACAGACACAGGAAGCAAAGCTCCTGTTTCTTCATTTTAACGGTATCATTGAAAACACTGTAGAATCTGTCCTGCAACAGCTCTTGATCCAACATATTCTGCAAATATCTTGGTGTAGACAAACTTGAGAGGAACAAGATGAAGTTGGGATGATCAAATGGATCTCTTTGCCTTAAGTTTGAAGAACTACTTTATCTGTATTGTTTCCAAATACCTTTACCCAGAACTCTTAAGGAAGAGAGAGATGGGCATAGGAGTAAGTTACCATGAGGTAACCTAGAAGTATGACTTTGAGGAAATTCTGCTACTCAGTGGTAACCAAATATATGTTCTTCCCCTGTAACAGAGACTATCCTACCCATCAGTGAAGGCAGAGAAAGTAAACTGCATGTACAATGGAGTAAAAACATATGCAACAACTACTGAGAGGCTACAGGATCACAACCTTAGCTTACCTTTCAGTAACTTGTCCATACCCTGTGGTTTTTCTTCTATTCTCTAGCCTGGAGAACATCTCTTATGACTGAAATCCACTACACATCTTTCCCACAGTTCTGCAAAGGAGCTAGTGAGGTATGCAGTATGACGACCTCTATCAAAACCATGAAATTTTCAAAAGAGTATGCAAGCAGACCAATACAAGTAACACATACAGGGCTTCCAATGTCCCTTGAATGGCTGAAGCTGCATCCTAGCGATGCCATACATCAAAGTTTGTCAGTTTTTTTAAAAAGAGATCTGAGCACTTTCCAAGAAACAACCCTGATTTCTACTGCAACACAGGGAGAGCACACTGAAGCAGATAATTCTGCAGGGGCTTCTAAAGTCTCCTTTACTTGGTTATTTATTCTTAACAAGGCCATGGTTACAGCAAGACATAAGAGTACAAAGGCTTTCTTTTGGAAGATGAAATTTTGTTGGATTGGAACGAGAGGTAGAAGAATTAGAACCAAGTTTAGGTTTTTTACCATCCCCTACTCAATCTCTTGCTTCTTCAGAGATCTAATAATGGCTGATCACAGCAATCACAGAGCATTAGATCAATATTTGCTGGAACTCACCTTCCTACTCCTGGTTGGAATCAGACACCACAGTTGATGATCTGTATAAACCAACACAAACAGGCACTACAGCCCTGTGTCTCTCTCCCTATCTGACAAAAGCTTGCTTTCAGGCCAGTGTCATTCCCTCCTCTGTGCTGGTAGAAGTGCTTGTGCAGTTACATGGTGAACCAGATCGTGGAACTGATACGGACTAACACCCTCCCTTCTCCTCCGTTGCCACTTTTGTTTTTACTAGGTTATTTCTATGACTTGGTTCACCAAGTGGCCACACAAACGCTTTTGCAGGCACAAAGAAAAGGTAGGAGCAAGCAGCTAAGGGAATCCGAACTACAGATGACAGCTTCTCTACAGGCAATAAAGAGGTAAGTAGTTTCTTGCTCAGAGATTTGCCATCATCCCTCCTCTAGCTCCTACACCTTACAGACTAAGTACATTAAAACAGAAAGAGATCAAACAACTGAGAGAGACTTCCATTCCTCCTCTTACATGTTGGCATTTGGACCTTAACTGTGAGATTATCTTGACTCTGAGATGGTACAGGTTTTGACATTGATGGACTCTTATATCTCTCGAGCTGCTTTAACTCTAGGTTGCTTTTTCTGAAAAGGTCTTGTGCCGTGTGCTTTCTCTTTGCAAACATCTTGGAACCAGCCTTTTGAAGGCTGAATCCTATATATCCTAGAAAATTCCTATAACTTCAACTCAAGAAAAGGAGAAAAATAAAGAAGTGAAGGCCACCACAGAAACATACTGCACAAACATATCACATGTCAGAGAACATCATAATTTAATAAGCACTCATATGGATGCTAAACAGGTTGGTGAGAACTAACACTACCCACGTACTGTAGCAGCTGTCAGCAATACTCACGAACTAGTAGAAATTGGCACAGTAGCCTAGACACAAAGACAAAGACCAGAGCCAGCACTAATCCACAGCCTACCAGTAACTCAAGACAAAAGTGTCCAAAACAACACTTCTATTACTGGCACTACTCTACATTTCAAAATTCCCCAAACACCCACGTTTTAGGTTGTAGCACAACTTCTCAGAGGACAATCTGCATGATATTCTGCAATTTAAAGTCCTCCCAGAAATAAAAGTCTATATAAACACACACATACTTATGAAAAGCACCACAACACAGAATGGATACGGTAGCGTGAAAGAACTGCAGAAGACTTTTTATCAGTTTAGAGCCATCTGTGCCAGACCGATACCAAGCATTAGTCCCGAGAGACATGACTTGTGCAGCACCCCATCTCATCTACCCTTTGGAGTCTTCAGTCTTTTCAAAAGTGTCACAATGCTAGAGGAACAAAGCCATTTAGTCAAAGTATGACTTGAACACAACAAACTGTTAACCCAACTTAGCTCACAGTCATTTTCCTCACATAGAAGCTTCCAGCTTTGGTAGGCCAGCCTTACACTCAACTGTATGATAGTCAGCAGGTATTTAAATCATTGCTTGCAAAAAATGGTATGAAGCCAGCAGGAGGTTATTTTCCAACAGGCAGATGTTAAGCCCTACTTTCCTTGCAACTCTTCCGTATTTCAGGATGGTACTAGAATGAGGCCTCCCCTTCCATTATGTCCAGCTTTTATCTGGTACAAGGTTCATACTGCACAGTTCAGCAGTGCATGGACACCTTCAGAATATAAATCTGGGTCATACGATTCAATTTACTGAGTGAAGAGCATACAGTGGGATATTAATTTCTAAGAGAAAAAAGTGGAAGATGTGAAGGAGACAGCAAGAATTACAGGACAGAAGCCACATGAATTCTGTTCACTGAAATCTTGCCTTGCAAAAGACCATATGTCCAGCCATGTCCAAAAGGAACTACATTTTCAGTTCTGAAATGTCCCTGGAACATCTTGAATTTCTATTTATTCTCAGCCAAGACAGTCTGTACTCAGTTCACATCTATAGCCACTATGCCTGACCTTAGAGCATTGTTCACTGTGAACTCAAGATCCATACCAATCAGACTAAACTGAAAGCTGAAACAAACACAAATAGGGCCAGGAGTTTCAATGCCCAATTTTTGGTTGATTTATGTTTCCTTTTCTCACATTACACACCTTGAGTATACTAAGACAGCTATCTGCTAAGCTATGAGAAATAGGTGCAAGTACCTCAGGACTAGCCAACCTCACTTGTGTGGCCAGGAACCCCATTTAACTCACTGTAGAACTGGAATTAACACAGTCTGAAGCACAATATGAACTACTCATGGTAGCTTTGACCTCTCTTTAGACATTTTAATAATCTTCATGGAATCTTTACCAGTGAAATTTTGGTTACGTCTTCCGAGTCTGTTTCAAGTGATTCTAGCCACTACCTCTCGTACAGCACATGCTATTTTTCCTTGTACTAAGCTTCTGAAGAAGCAGACAAGCAGTCCCCATTTCACATGAGCCATTTTACACTTTGTCTGCTTAACATCTATATTAACATTAAACACTGCTAGTAGTTTTATACTTAAAAATATGTAACATTCTAGGAAGCCCATTATCCCTATTATCCAGATACTACAGTGGTTCTATTAAGACAAGTGTCCTGGTTTGAGGTAAAACAGGACAAATTTTGTTCAGTAACTTTACTTTTTAGCTAGGCCTCTTCTAACTGCTGAAATTAACAGCATGTTGTGCAGAAAACAGTTCGCTCTCAGAGTGATAAGACCCATGTTTATAGCTGATGCCAAGGAACGGTATGCAGAGAGGCTCCTGCTTATACTTATTGCTGTAACACCCAAGGGCAGCCAACTTCGTTACTTGCCCCGTTGGAGGGTCAGAAGCGGAAAAGCGTAGAGGGGTCACACCTGCGGGGAGGAGCAGACAAGACAGGTGACCCAAAACTGACCAACAAGGGTATTCCATCCCATCTGCCTCATGCTCAGTATAAAAGCTGAGGGATCAAAGGGTCAGCTCTCTTTCTTCAATGGCCGGCGTCCTGGGAGGACTCTATCTCTGTGTCTGCCTTTGATCCCAATCCTGAATCCAGATCCGGATCCGGAATCCAGTTCCCGTCCGTCACTGAGTCCAGTCTGGGACTTCCCCAGTGCCTGCTGGTGATGTGATTGTCATCCTGGGAGCTTGATACGGTTTTGTATATATTTCATTATTTTCTTTTTATTATTAATATTTCATTAAAGTAGTTTAGTTCCTTCTAAACTCTTAAGTCCCTCTTTTTCTCTCTCTTTCTTGCCTCCCAAGCAGAGCAGGAGAGAGAGAGCATCTGTTGTTCCACCGGATTGGGCCAATCTGGCCCAAACCACGACACAAGAAACACAGATAAGAGCGCAGATGAGTTGAGAACAGCCCCTCTTCTCCAGAGCTTGACAGAACATGGAACAATTTCTAAAGTCAGACCTGGACGGACTTGCTATACTGGTGCAGCTGCTTTGTGTGTTACCATCCACCTTGGCAAGGCAGCAGTGCATGCCAATGCTGTGACTCCTAAAAAGATACCAGCACTTTGGTACAAAAAAAAAAAAAAAA
>VFFE01009004.1:0-42924 GCA_008921705.1 Burhinus oedicnemus
TTTCTTTCTTTCTTTCTTTCTTTCTTTCTTTCTTTCTTTCTTTCTTTCTTTCTTTCTTTCTTTCTTTCTTTCTTTCTTTCTTTCTTTCTTTCCTTCTCTCTCTCTCTCTCTTTCTTTCTTTCTTTTCTTTCTTTTCTTTCTTTTCTTTCTTTCTTTCTTTCTTTCTCTTTTTTCTTTCTTTTTCTTTCTTTCTCTTTCTTTCTCTTTCTTTCTTTTTCTTTCTTTCTTTCTCTCTCTCTCCTTCCTTCCTTCCTTCCTTCTCTTTCCTTCCTTCCCTCTTTCTTTCTTTCTTTCTTTCTTTCTTTCTTTCTTTCTTTCTTTCTTTCTTTCTTTCTTTCTTTCTTTCTTTCTTTCTTTCTTCATAGAAAGAAGGCAGAGGCACCCTTGTGTGTTTCAGTCTTGATTAATCATTAAGGAGTGCCATTTTATTAAATACCATTCACATCTCTATTTGTTGACAGAGGCACCCTTGTGTGTTTCAGTCTTGATTAATCATTAAGGAGTGCCATTTTATTAAATACCATTCACATCTCTATTTGTATTTGGGATTCTAGCATCTAACACTGGGACAAACTGAGAGAAGGGTTTTGTGCACTTCTGCCTACTGCTGGAACCCCTGGCCTTTCTCTCTCTGAGCACATTTTCCTTTCCTGATGCTGGACAAGCTACTGCAGTCAAGTGTATCCAGTATTAAAAAAATGGTTTTGAGGGGTTTTTTTCTGCATGTAGCTTTCTCAAATTTGGTCAAGATCTCACAAAAGGCCCTTCAAATTTTCCTGCCATTTTTGGAAGTCCAAGAGATATATGAAAAGTGTAACATTACAAGCTATGGATGTAGGAAGATGCTCAGCATCCTGACTTTCAAGGAGCCTACTGGAGTCTGCAAATCCTCTCCACTTCCCATTATCAGAATCCTAGACTCAGTTAACACTGATTTCAAGTCTTCATCTGTTACTAAATATTGTGCTTATGTGACTGAAGAGTAGATTTAAAGAAAGGAATTTAAACTGTAACAGTAATCATTTCCTTTTCTGATGAGCTGAATTCCATCTCCTGTATCCACAGCAAAATGGAGACGTTCGCTGCATCAGATATTTCTCCTCAGATAAACAGGAGAAGTCAGTCTAAATAAATGCTTTGAGTTATTCAGTGATAGCAGGAAAAATACCTTTGACTGTAACATAAGGATTTTCTGTTCACTGTTATTCAGGTTGGTTTTCTGTTCTTTTAATTCCTGCCTGGCACAAATCATCTCCATTTCCTTCTCAGAGATCAGCTCGTCTGCCTGTCTCTTCTTTCTCTTCAGTTGTGTGATCTCATACATTAGACTCTGCTTCTCATTAAAATAAATTTTTAAATAATGAAAAAGGTTATTTTAATAGGAGCAAGGGGTGGGTGGGTTTTTTTGGGTTTTGGGTTTTTTTTGGTAGAACAAAAAGGTCTTTTTTTATCCCTATTTGATAAGCACACATTGACAAAATTACAAACATTTATGTAACAATTAACCAGAATAATTATAGCTCATTTTACCCAAAGGTAGGTCAATTATTTCTTTAATCAAGTTATGCATATATTAAGTGTTATCTGTACCAAGGCTGGTACTAATTGAAATGATAGATGATTACTGCACAATTTAAAATCTCTTCAGATTGCAGAATTGGGTTTGGCCTAGCAAAGGACTTTGTTGTTGTTATTATTTTACAGCCAAATTAATTGTGCTTTTCTAAATTCTGTATTTCATTTCTATTCATTTTGTCTGCCTACAGTTGTCTCTTTTGCAGACTGCCTTTACCAGTAGCTGTCCCCATTCAAGCCCATTTAATGGCCAGCAAGGAAAAGTTAAGCAAGCCAAGTGACAAGGCAGGTTACTAGTTCTGCTCCCATTTTATAGAACTAACATTTTTAAGGCATTACAGAGAAAGGACAATAACAGAAAAGTCTATACCAGCTTTTATCCTAAAATGAACACTATCTTCATGTTGATTGCCTGTAAATAAACTCAACCTCAGTACTTTAGACTGCAAAATACCAACATTGATAACTATGATATATTCAAGCCGAAACGATTTATTCCAATTTGCTGGAAACGCAAGCATTTAAATGCAGTACTTTTCCTGAGAAAACCTCAGGAACCTTTTCAAATAACCTCAGTAAAATGTATTCAAAGATTTCTTTAGGCACCTTTCTAATACACAACTATATAATTGCCCCCTTTTTTATTATTGACTGCTATGAATAGCAGTACACCGTTTTACCACTTGATGGTGCCAAATGTTTTACACACTTAACCAAAGCTAAAAACACTTTCAAACCAGGTCACCTTTTGAAATACAGTTTAAGTTTAAACTTGAATCATATTTCATTTTCATGGGAAACATACATTTACCATTTGATATCATGGATATTTGAAGATTAGGTATTACCGTTCACCTGCTGTAACTTCAGCACTGAAAACTGTTCTAAGTGTGTGTATCTGCCAGGGATTCATCTGGCCTCCCCCTCTGAAATCCCTACCCACTTGGTGTTTACACCCCATAGGTAAGGACAACTAGGCACGTACAGGTCCCTGATGTGCTCCTTTTGCCCATACACATCCCTGTCAGTGTGTGTGTGTCTACCCCACAGTCACCTCCTTTCCAAAATCAGCATCATGTCCTCACCATTCTCAAGACTCTCATTTATATTTGAGTCGAGGACAAGATTAGCTGATCTGAGCAGGCTGACTCAGCAGTGGAATGAGGCTGACTCAGCCCGTGGCTTAGCATCACCGTGAGCAGAGTTAAGCTAGAGCAAGAGCAAGATTTTACAAGGAGCTCTTAGCTTAGGTCAGCACGGTGCAATTGGTAGGATTGATTTGATTTGGGACAGAGACCAATACAAGGCCTTAGGGGCAATTCAGCATTAGAAGAGGAACAGTCTTGGTAATTAGAATGGATGTGGGTGGGGATCCGTGCTTGGTCCTTAGGACTTGGGCGTGGTGAAAAGACAGCAAGGATGGGGTGACAGAAAGAGCTTGTGTTTACTTGTGTTAAGGAAGCTGGAGGCAGAATTTACAGGCAAGCTGACATTTTGCTGTAGTGTGGCTGCTCTTTGGACAAGTTGCAGGAAGGAGACTGCCCAGGTGCTGCTACTCCTAACCTTTCGCACATAGTGCTTTTTAGGCCTCAGAGAAAAGGTCTCCATCGGCTTGCTCTGCTTCAGGACACAATGCACAACATGCTGTGCCTTTACAAACTCACTGGAATACTCATCACGATCCCCCTAACGGCTGGTATGTGAGTTGCAGTAAGTATCCTGTGCAGGTGGTCTTCTCAGCCCACGGAGAGTTTGTAGGCTATATGCTTAACAAAGCCTGTAGATGCCTTCTGAGAGTATGGAGTAATTCCCCACAGACCTGGAGAATCTGACTGCATGAACTTTTATCATTCATCTGTTTGTTCCAGCATGCATGGGGCTCTTGTGCCTCAGAAACACCACTGGGTCCATACCCTGCCAGTGGAATCCATTCCTGCTCCCTGGAACATATATCCAGCCTTCACTGAAGTCCTGAGGCATCACCGGTGCTTGGTATTTCTAGCCAAGAGAGGAGACCTGCACACTCCTGATTCTTGCAAAAGATGTTGAACAACCGCATGCACAGAATGAGCATTTTGTCAGCCTTCAATACAGAGTCAGGCAGGATGACATACAGGATGCATGGGAATTCCAGAGCTGGAGAAGCAAAAGAGATTGCAGCCCGATGCCTTCTCAGATCAGGCCACGTTGTCACCCTTCTGCCACAGCACCAAGGGAACAACTCAATGGAGAACCATCTCCTCCCTTTGCACATCAGCACATACGCCGTCATTGGCTCTACTTTGTCTTCAAAGGCATGGAATAAAATGCACATCAAGGTAGATTTGTAAAGGGAAAATTTGAAAGATATACTGAGTGTGTGTGCAGAAGGAAAACAATGTAAGGAGGGAAAGTGCAAAAGGCACCTGTCTTGAGGACACCTTGAAGATGTTAGGATGCTGTCTAGCTGCAAGAGAGTTACACTGAGGTGCAGGCCTAGGTGTTGTGTGTGCACCATTCTGTGCACATGGAAAATTATCTACCAGTCCCATGAAAGATGCCTTGTGACTTACTGAAATTTGAGAAGAAACTTAACTACACTTTCTGACATCCGTGCCATGGTAGAAGTGTCTCAGCCGTGTGGCTGCAATCATATTTACTCCTGATGAACTTCTGATCAGGGTCGGATGTTGGTATCAGAAACCATGTTCAAAAATGCCAATAACCTACACAACTTTTGGAGTGTTTGCAAAGTATACATTGGCACAATAGTCTCGCTACTATTATGTACAGCGTCTCTCTGCTACTTTTGTATTTTTAAACTGCTTCACAAAAGTCTAATCAAATCATATTAAACAGTCACTGTTCTCAGCCACTGCCCCAACCCAAGAGCTTGAAGATACAAGCTTGTCAGAGCACAATTAGAATGAAACTGCAAAACCATACGGCTGCCTCCCCAACTCCAATGTGCACACAAAGCACTTTTCAAGGCAGGTTTTTCCTGGAAAACCGTTCTTGCTTCCAACTGCTCAGTTAGCTCCAGTTTTTCATCTGCTGTGCTGAAAGCAGCACGTAGCAATGAAAAGCTCAATTCTGAGGCTTTGCTCCTCTGTCTTTTGTTTGAAAGAATGCTGCTGTCTGTTCTGTGGAGGACTTCAACCATTCCTATCCAATTCTCCCTTTTAGCACCCACCTTGCTTAGCTGGGATGAGATCCTTGGTTAACATACATGCCTCATCATAATTGCATGTACAGTTCGATACAGAATTGTTGCCAGTGCTGCTGCTTAAGTATGCATGTGAGAATTAACATGACTATGTGTGAACCCAGTGCAATCAGATGAAGAGGACTAAAAAAAAGTTCAATAATTGACAGGATTCAAATTATCTACATACATACATATACAATATGTACATAGTAACATATACTTTAATAATAAATACTGCAATATGTAATAATGCATATGTATATAAGCTAGAGGGAAAAATAATCTGCATATAAGAAATACACTATTTCATTACACTATTTCATTATTTTACTATTTTACATAACCATCAAAGCAAAACAAATTGCTCAGTCTAAGAGTTTGGCTATACATATATGTCCACAATGCCCATAAGCAGGCTGGAAGTTTTTCCGATGAGTTAACTTCCTAACGTGGGTGGAGAAAATGACAAGCAGGGAATTTTCCTTCTGGAAGAAAACCTGCCCTTTAGTTCTAAGGCTGCATAAGAAGTCAGAGGATAGGTGAAAGGGGAACATTTTGAATAATTTAACAAAACATTGGTTATCCCTGTAGGTAAGAGACAAGTGGGGCTTGAAAACTGGTTGAATATACAAGATACCAGAACTGCGAAAAAGGACTGAGAAGGACCAAAGCCCTTTCCCATCTGGGCATATATCAATATTTTACTTACTGGTATTTTGAAGGAAGATTTTTTCTCTTGCCAGATTATTTAGTATCTGCCCAGTACATAGTTTCTTGCAGCTCTTTTGAAAGCAATAATCAAGAGGGCTTTTCACTGCTGGAGATGGTATTCTAAAACAGAAAAAATAACTGCTATAATCTACTAGAGCTATTCTTCAGATCATAATATTGAGCAGACAGGACATACATATAGGCTTATGAAGTGAAAAAAAATCTACATTTGAGGAAACAGGGAGTAACAAATAACTTCATCTAAAAAATGGTGTCAGAACTAATTTTCCTCTTTTTCCACATGGAAAAAAAAAGCGAATCAAGAAGGAAATTGAAACAATCTTCTGCCTCTAGTGTCTCTTCACTGTGTTAAGCAACCTGCCCAGATCTCAATCCAGTATAGACTAACTAGGATTCAGGAATGAGACCTTGGTGTTACAGCAGATATTTTCAAAGAACTTTCACTTCCTTCCTCATTAGCAGTCAAAAAAGCCAATCATACCTGAAGAATGATTAAGCCATTATACAATTCCGTATTTTCCCATATATTCAGGACCATGTGCGCGTCTCACCTACCTTCTGTACTATACCACACATCTCAAAAAAGACCTGACAGAATTGGAAAAGAAACAGAGAACAGCAATAAGGACAGTCAAAGTTTTGGAAGAATTCATGTTGTGTGAGCACCTCGCAGGCTAGGGCTCGGGCTCCTCAGCTTGGAAAAGACATGTTGGGCAAGGGAGGATGGAGAGCATTTTACATAGCTATATACATAGCAAGGGCACAGAAGTCTCATGAGTGACATGAAGGCAGTGAGCAGGGGCTGACAGCTCACTGTCTGTTCCCATACAACACAGAATTGGCATCTAGTGTTAATTCCAAACAATCATGAGGACATACTGATTCAAGTAATGTGTGCTAAGCTGTGTGCCTCTCTGCCATGGGATACTGTGATTAATTAAAATTTGCATTTGTTCAAAAATGATCGGGAAATTTCATTTTAAAATACCTGTAAGGCCAACAGAATATGAAAATACCACTTATTTTCCAAAAGACCCTGCAGAGTCTCCAAGAGTGCTTAGCAAGTTCTTACGCTAATCAAGTCATATGTTATCAGACTCTGTCTGATCTAGCACAACTGTTCATACAAGCTCTGAAGTACAGAAGTTATTGATTCAGGTAGACTGTTGTGAGTGCATAGGTAAGCTGTTGCTTGGCTGAACACTACAGCTTCTGGAGGATCAGAAATCTGCCTCGGAGTGGCCATTCCCACCGTGTTCTGCCCGTGCTGTCCTAACGTCCACAGTCTGGTGTGAAATATTGATCACTTCCTACTAAGAGGTAGAAAGGGACTGAAAATCTAGGAGAAAACTGACCTGTGAGTGACCAAGGACTGGAAGCAAATATGTTGCCCTCTGGGAGCAAAGAAGAGGGTATTTATGATCAGTGGACAGATTAGTTTAGAAAAATCTAAGTGGTCTGTCAAATTGCAGGGGTGGAGGAAGGGGTCATGAAAAAATGCATTTGTTGAGATTGAAAAAAACAATTATCATATACAATCTCAATCTCGTTATTAACACATCTGCTTTCTTTCTGCAGAATATTTAACAATTTTCCTTTTGCTTTAGTGCCAAATGGAAGCCACCAGTTTGAGATCATAATGCCCGGAAGAAAATATTTAGGGTATTTTGTGGTGAAAGTTTCATTCATTTCTTTGACTAAATGTTTCCAAGCAAGCAGTCAGTCATCTGCCTTATTGTCTCTCAGGTCAAACTAATAAATCTTAAAAAAAAAAAAATTAAAAAATCCATATAAAAAACCCACATTCAGATAGAAACTTGCATGCTTAGTGCCTGATAGCATTCCACAGATTCAACATCAAACTGCTGTCACCTTCTTGCTGAAAGCAGTATGTTCAGACATGCTAAAACTTTGAACATTCATCTCAGCCTCTGTACTACCTGCAGTAATGTTTCAACTAAAGTAGTTTTAACTACTTAGCTTAATAAAATGTGACACGTAAACAAAGATTGCTATTTGTGAGCTGTAACAGTTTAGACATAACATCTGAACACATCAGTCTGAAAAATACCAGCTACCAAGGCAATTTCTAGAATAAATAATGGAGTGATATGTAATTTTTTTCTCATGTTTTAAGAATGCTGGACCATTTTCAGCTGGTCCTGACTCTAATGCTTGTGTATTCTCAGCTGATGCTACACAGGTCCCAGCTAAGAGCCCTTCTTGGCTCCTATGAGCTGCTCTAGAAAGATCCTGGTTCTTCAGGATGAGTAGGAATGGGACTTGTTTAGATTTCAAACCACTTGAACACATCTGGTGTGGCTCATCACAACTAACACGTGGAGCAGCTTTTGTTTGTACACACTGTATCAAACTACATCAATGGATATCTGAGCCTTGTCAAGATGCAGTATTTATGCTGTGGCTCTCTGGCTTAGAAACATATTCAGAAGCCAGAAGTGAGCAGGTCAAGTCTGCAGAGAGCCAGGGCCTCTGTGCTGAGGCAGTGACATATTGAGTACCGTGCATGACGTGGTATGTTGCCTCTGATAAAAAACTCTGCGGGGTGAACAGAATCGTGTGGTGGGTGAATACATCTTTCTTGTGCAGTTACACACAACAAAGGGAGGTAATTCTAACTTCAACTACCTTTGAACTCATGCACAATAAAATGCAGAGTATGCATCTGGCTAAAATCTATTTTGAAAACATAATTATAGTCCATTATTTTGCAAAAATCTTTCCAAGTTGTATGCTTTTACCACCCATTTTTCAAGCAGTTCTTTCCCCTTTAAAATATGAGTTTGGGCAGCATTCTCCAAACAGATAAGGCTGACGCTAGGCTCCCAGGTACATGGCATCTTTTCAAAAAATACCTCACATCCATCAAATCCACTGAGGTCAGTCATATAGTGACCCTATCCCATTTCAATGCATTTCTGAACAGTACTCCAGTGATTATGTCCACTTCAATTTAGTTTTCTGTTCATGAACAAAGAGCACAATATTCTTATTGAGTGAAATGGCTACATTTTTTCCTTTTCATTACATGCAAAATATCTCATAAAAATGCCTTAATTTGATTTATAATAATGAATATGCTTGATGTGCTGTTCTTCTACTGGGTCATTTTTAACTTTCGTTAACTCCTGCACAAATTCATTAAGTGCCTGGTTACAGAAGAGCATGTCATACAGTATTATTTAAACATGATGTAAACCACTAACACGCAATAAATCTAATGTCACGTCTCTCAACCCACTTGATCATTTCCTTTTTCTGGCACGGTGGGCTGTCAATAAAATAAGCAGGCACGAACGTTAGAGATTTAGCAAAATGAAGTGCTTTGTCTCCTAAGGCTTTACATCTTTGCCAACACAACCAGACAGAATAAGAAAGCTTTTTCCATATATAGTTACTTCGAACTATACTGGTGCTTTTGAAAGTGAACTCTTTACCTTACTGGTTTTAGCCTCCACCTAGGTAAGGAGACAGACTTCGGTGGACTGCATGGCTCCTGCGAACCAAAATTTTGTGGATACTTGTCTACCAGGCCAAAACAAAAGGCAAGGTTATAGCCAACTACTCATTCCACTATCGCCAGGCGGGAAAGGAACATGTGGGTGACCACTTGCTTCTAGACTGGTATTCCAAAAAAGCAAATACAGGGATTTTTCCAAGAGAAAGTAACTTTACTCCAGAACAGAGTGGCCGTAAGAAGCATAGCTATCATGGCATAACTGCTCTGTTTCAACTAGGCTGGCTATTGCTTTGTCCTGAGTTTCTTAAGTCCCTACCTACTACCTCTGGCTGGTTCTTTTAATCAGAGCAAAGCCTTAAGTGAACATGATCAGGTGAGATAGCTGAAAACTGTCTCTTTCCCCAACGTGGGAAAATCTCAGAGGGGAAATTGTTATGATGGTAGAAAAATAATTTTAAGAAAGTTGAAGAATACATATTGATAAGATTATTTGTAGCATTTAAGTTTACGATAACAGAAATACTCCAGGGAAAAAAATGGTTAAGGCAGGCCCCTTAATGCATTTGACATAATTTTTTGTATAGACTTTATGTGCATATTTAATTACTACATGTACACAATAGCTGTACACAGATGTTTACCTGTACACAGATACACAGCACAACATCACAGGTAGCTCAACTGCTCAAGTATCTTTGCAGATCAAAGCCTTATTCATCCAGAAGTCCCTGCTTCTGACCTAAATAAAATGATAAACTGAATGATCAAAACACACAGTTAAGCTTAGTGGAAGAGCAATAACTTGAAACTATTTTAACAGGTTCTTAGAATTTGACAGCATCTTTTTAAAACAGCTTCTTTCTATTACAAAAAACCCAAACGACACAACTCTGAAATATTTAAGGCTAGAGCATTTACAGAATAAACCTAATCAATGGCGTTATTAACAATGAATAAATTCAAATGACTGAGAAAAAGTTATCTGGAGATTTTGAAACATTTGAGCAGTTTCAGAAACATACGGCTGAAGATCCATGGCTTTTTTAGTCTGTGCAACACTGACGACTGAAAGTTAACTTTGTTAAGTAATTTCTCATTTGTTATATAAATGTCACATTTTTTAAAATTTAAAACTAAAGAAAACCTGTTTTTATTTAATAACAAATGGAAAGCAATAGAATTTATTTTTATTAGCAGTTTTTTCTTTGATATCCTTCTCTAGCAATTGTTTGGCTGGTGACACACACAGCACCACAAATGAATTAGAAAATTCCAGTTCCAGGAAATTTTTGCTGGAGATTCTTGATAATTCAGACTTGCTGCTTGAAGAAATAGTCTCCATAGACAGGAAAGATCAGGTTAAAACTATCAGTACCTTTTAACTTCTATTCCTAGCTCCAGAATTTATTCTGTGTTTGTCTATGTATCACTTTTCCTCATCTTTATATATTTTCATACCCCCTACTAGTAGCGGTATCCAACATACAGCTGGCACACTTTCAATTATCTGCTTACCATTGCTGTGCTTTAATACTAATGTTCAAAAAATGAAATCACAGTATCACAGAATCACCGGGGTTGGAAAGGACCTCTGGAGATCATCTAGTCCAACTCCCCTGCCAGAGCAGGGTCACCTAGAGCAGGTTGCACGGGACGGTGTCCAGGCGGGTTTGGAATGTCTCCAGAGTCAGAGACTCCACCATCTCTCTGGGCAGCCTGTTCCAGTGCTCTGCCACCCTCAAAGTAAAGAAGTTCCTCCTTATGTTTAGATGGAACTTCCTATGTTCTCACACTGCAGTTAAAGGGAGGACCTTATATATGCGCATGTGAAAATCTGCACTTGATTCTGCGATTCTAAAGAAATGAGGCTTACAACACCACATTGCATGGTAGCCTAGAGTAATGACACTCAAAGATGATTCCTACATGATTTTTGAAAATCAGTACCTGAGCAACGGCAACTAAAGTAGGAGTGCTTCAGTTGGGAGAAAGAGCGAAGCACCAGGTCGCCATCACCTGGTGGGAGGCCAGCCAGCCTGCCAGCCCCTGAAAATTGGTCTGGCAACTAGCACAGCTCTAGCAAATGATCAACTGGCACCTACGTACTTCAAAAAAAGGCAGAGCATGTGCTACTTGTTGCTGAGGCAGAGAGGGGGAGAAGACAATTTAGGGAACGCAGGGCAGAACTAGAGATATGTAACAAGAAGGAGTGTTCTCATATAGGATGCGCTAGGTGAAAAAAGGTTATGGTGGAAGGGCACAGAAAATAAATCCACAAGAAACCAGACTTTGTTAATCTTTCTGTTCACAGAACAATTAATTTTAAACAGTGTGTGCCTTAACAAACATGGGAACCAGCAGAAACAATGACTGGACTCTGCTTTTCATCAGCGAGTTCTGTTAAGGTTTTCAAGTAAATCAGTCTAACATGGCCAGTCTCTAACCTAAACAACAACACAAAATTCTCATCAGATGTGCCTTCACAAGTCATTTTCCTTTCTTGCTAATCATATGTTGCCATCATCTTTACAACTTTGAAGCCTTTTTTTGGTTCTCATTTCGCTTTTCAACATACATGCGTTCACATCCATAACAATCTCCCAGTTTCTTGTTCTTATCTTAAAGGCGGTGGATAATAATTATATAAAAAGGCAATTACTGAAGCAAAGAAATACATTTCCGCACTGGAATGCAGATAATTCAGTGCCAAAGAATGCTATTGAGATAAGCGAATTAGCAAAATAATAATAATAAAAAATATTGTACACAGACAAGAAAACAGGCAGCAGTTAAAATTATTTCACTCCAATTTGTTTTGTAACACAACAAACCAGCAAGGAATGATTAATGCTATTGGTTTGCTGGTTTTATCTATCTATCTATCTACAAATATATATGACATAACTATATCTATTATGACATTATAGTATATGTTATTGTTACACATTACATATATTTTTTTTTAAATGCAAGAGAGCAAAAGCTTTCACACCATAGTAATACGATCATGCATATGCACCATAAACTGCATCATGTAAATGTATTCTTCTAAAATCCGTGTGTCATAGCTTAGGAACTATTTGTTAGCTAATTTCACAGTAGACAGAGAAACTCTATGCTGAAGGATGCCCTTTTTTTTTTCATATCTACATAGTACTCTCAAAAGATGACAGTCCAAAATATAATACTTGGTAATACGTTACCTTTATGCATATTGATGGGAGTGGGTCCCATACCTTCTTCCAGTAGCAAGACTGGGATGGGCAGAGCTCTGCTATGACTCGTCCGGACCTACCGCTCTGGGGTAGCAGGAGCCCTACGCATGCACACCCAGTCCAGGGCTCCGGGACCTGCTGCGCTCCCGTCCACAGACCCCACGCTCACCCTTCAAGCAGCTGGGGAAAACGGCAGCTCAGGACAGGTTGCCACAACCAAAGCAATTACTGCAGCTCACGTTCAGCCGCCTTTTTTTGGAGCACTCATCTGCCAGGCTGTCAGCTGAATGAATAGCTTGGGCAGAGACCGCTGCTCCATTTATCCCCGATCAGGCTGACAGGGGGTCCCCACGTAGGTTGGTTTTTATGCTGTTCAATTCTGACAATCATGTTTAGCCCCTGAATGCTCATCTGTGGGAGAGGAAAAGTCAGCCTTTCTCCAGCTTATCTCCTTTTACTGCCACATTAAAGATAACATCACTACACTCACTTCTCAGGTCCAAAGCCACAAAATAGCTAATTCAAGATTACAATGAATAAATGATAGTTAATTAGAAGCTATATGTTGCCTGCAATCTAAGTAACCTGTTTTTTAAAAATAACATCATGAGGGGAGCGATGTCATAGACTGCTTGTTGTAAAGGAATTTGAGAAAAAGGCAACAGCAGGTCCGAAACATTGAAGGTGTTACCGGAAAGCTCTGCTGAATTAACATTTGTGTGATTTGGCAAAGGTCTGCAGCTACCCATTTATTATTAGCTTGGACTTGTCCATCACCTCATAAAAGTCAGATGAAATTAAGATGAAGCCGTGTTTTTGCAAGTATTTTTAATAAATAATAAACACACAATCAAACCAAAGGTTAAAATAGATGCTGTTTGAAAATAAAGAAGTTAAAATCCAGAAGGCTCGGGGGGAGCTGTGAGAAGCCAGGAGCCTGCTGGCAGAGAGGCCGGGATGGCGGGAGGGTGCTGCTCAGGCCGACACGCCGTCCTGCCCGCTCAGCCCTCTCCCAGCCAAACTTTTTCAGCTCCCCAGAGTTGTTTTGGTGTGACGTGCCGAAGACTTGAGCCTGCCATTGCTTTCACTTGACAACATTCGAGTTAAGAGACGGCTGGGGACAACCACCTCGACCATGAGCAGAGAAGCCCCAGGAGAGAAGCCATGAGCCCAGCCGGCTTCTCTGCGCGCCAAGGCCGCCGTGCGACGCGGGCGGCCGGTGAGGGTGAGCCTCGGCCCGGGACCGCGCCGCATTCGCCGCGCCCGGGAGACGCGCTGTGCGCGACGGACCAACCTCCCTCCCCTCGGCAGCGGCAACACCTGAGGCGGCCGCCCGGCACCACCGCGCTGAGGGACCGTTTAACGGCCCGCCCCGCCTCACCCTCGCTCCCTTCCCGGGGCGCTGGTTGCCGTGGCAGCCGGCCCGGGGCAGCGACGGGCCCCTGTTCTCCCTTCCCCGGCGGGTTCTCTCGTCCCGCGGCGGGGGGCCGAGGCGGCAGCGCCTCCTTACGCGGGATCGTTCCGCCCCTGCCCCGGGAAGGAGCGGGGCCTCCCCCTTCGCTGGGAGCCAGGCGGGCCGGGAAACACGGAGCCGCGCTGTGCGACCGGCCGGCCCCAGCGGCGGTCTCCGCTGGCCGGGCCCGGCTGTGTCCCGTCCTCTGCAGCCGCCGCTGGAACCGGCGGCGTTCCCGCGGCTGCGGGTGAAGGCCGCGGTGGTGTGGGTGCCAGGCGTGGACGTCGACATGGTTCTTTATTCATTAGACCGTGCTGGGCTGCGGGGAGCGTGACCCGGGAAGCAGCCCGTCACCGGTACCATCCCTAAAACCCACCCTCAGCGAGGCTTAGGCTCCATGTCACCCCTCATTAACCGACAGATACATACGGATTCCTTAAAAAAAAACAAAACAAAAAACCCCCAAAACAAAACCAAACCCAAAAAAACAAACAAAAAACCCACCCACCACCACCAAATAAACACATACAAAACCCCCACAACTAAAAAAACCAAAAACCCCACCCAAAACAAGTATGCATGCTAAAAATAATACAAATAAAAATAACGAAATGAGGAGGGTACAATTTTCAGCAGGAGAATCTCTAGCACACAATGTTACTGGCTTTATAATTTTATTTACTGCACTTTTCCTTATATCTGCTGGGAGATATGCTATCCAGCATTTTTTAGCATCAAAGAGAACAAAATAGAAACCCTCATTTACAAAATAAAATGGGATTGATGAGACAGAAGGTAGACAAAAGTGGGCAACGGGCACCTAAAATTGCAGCTGTCCCATTGAAAGGGAAATGTTTCTAGAGAGAAGTGGTATTATTTATGCCCAAGTTGATTAAGGAGGCGAAGTCTGGGCCAGCACTGAACATGGATTTGCATGCGTCCATCATTCTTACAGGGTTGTGAAAACAAAGTTTAACTTCAGATTCTTTCCGTATTCCAGTAGGGGAAACATTAAGGAAGAGGCAAAACACAGCCTGGGAAAGGCTGAGGTGCCTGTGAGCATCCAAAAGAGGATAAGCGGACAAGCTAGGTGGAAATTAGGTTGAAGCAAGAACATTGTTCAGATCAGGCAGAACAAAACTAGGTGATAGTGAGAACAGAGCACTACAAACTGAACAGGCTTGCACCACTTCTCAGCTTTGCAAATCCATATCTTACCTATCAGCATCTCCACCTGAGAAGCGGGGTAGCTTCTATAGCCAAGTAGGATGGGAAAGGCCATCTGCCCAGCATACCCAACGGATCACTGCTGGGATCTACTATGACATTCACCCTACCTAGCAACCTTCAATATAAGAATAAAAAGATGACCTAGAAATACCGGGACAGAACAATGCTTCAGGGAGCCCAATATCCTATCTTGGACAGTAAGCAAAACCAGATGTCTGGAGAAGGATGCAAGATACAGCAAACAAATACTACCATCTACTGCTACCCAGGCCTCCAAATATTTTTGACTTGAGAAATTCCTGAGCCAAACAGGATATCTATATATTTGGTGACTTGCCGCAAATTTCTCTCCTGTGAACTGCTCCAGTTTCCACTTCAGCCCTCAGCATCTACAATATCCTTTGGCACGAGATTCCACCAGTTTGCATAAAGATTCCCCCCTTTTTTTTTGTTACAGCTCCCACTAGCCTCATTTGACGTTCACTGGTTCATCATCTCTTCAGATAAAGAAATACTCAATCACTATTTTGTCTTTGCTGCATCAGAGACTTTTGTTACAAACATGATAACCATTACATATAAGTTGTATCATTCCCATGCTGAGGAGTCTTCCTCTATTTTGTTGTTTGTTGTCCAAAATGCATTCATTTGATCATTGTTACTAGCTCTCATATCTTTACTGTTCTGGGTAACTCTTCATAATCAGCATCATTTGTTACTCCATCGCTTACCTTTTTCTCTTCACATCATTTGCAAATACACTCAAGAGCAAAGTCCAAGCACAGATCTCTGCAGAGTTCAACTAGCACGCTCCCTTCACTGCAAAAGACATTTACTCCAACTGTTTTGTATCTTCTGTTCACACAATGTCCGTGTTGTCCTTGCGAGATCCTCCTTCTTAGGCCATGTCTACTTAGTTTCATTTGAGGCTATTGTAAGGAATTCCAACAAAGATTTCTAGAAATTCAAATAGACTATATAAACAAGATAACTTGCTGACCTGACAAATAAACTTTGTGATTGGTAAGGCAAAAAAAAACCCCCAAACCCCACACCAAAACATGCTGACTTTTCCAAAGCATGACAGTTTTGGCCAGGTGGCTGCTAATTCTAATTCTGTTTTCATTAGCCAGTATTTCACATATCCCACAGTCTAACACATTAGCATCTCATTTTGCTGCTGAAGCCAAACTACTAAGCAAATGCACAGGAAATTCAAATATTCATTCAAAATTTTTGGAATGTTAATTTGTTTTAATTATTAATGGTTAAATGTAATTTCTTATAAGCAGGCACAAATGCATCAATGATTTAGGGAAAACACCTGTCTTTATTTCCTATAATCACTGTTTCAAGTACCCGCAAAAGCACGTCAGTCATCTGAAGGGAACCATCTAAAAACTACAGTTGTGTATCTGTAATCTCTGTGGAGCACATTAGTACTTAGAGAAATAGCATGTTTACAGTCCAAGTCTGGTTTTCTGTCTTTTGTCAAACAGTTTGAGCATTGCAAGTGAAGAGTTAGCCTTTAAGTTTCAGCTCTAGGGATATCTATTTCTTTGGCTTCCTGACCGTTCTTCCACTGCTGCCGACTCCATGCTAGAATTCCTGCAGATAAGGAACCTCTGGTATGATGCCCTTGACACTGGGTTGCAAATCTTGACTGTTTTGGAGGGGGCTGGAGAGAGGGCTGAAAGGCTTGTCCTTGGCACCTAGCACAGGCCTCAAGATTTTTGCTGCGTATTTCACTGCAGTGAATTGTTTTTCAGCTTTATTTCCTACAGAAACAAACTGTAGGTGAGTGTGCTACCTTGTCTGCCTGGGCATGAACATGCAAATATGATGCAAATTAGATATAGTGTTTAAAAATCCCCAATATATCAGACAAAACATTCCATCAATATTGTCAGTTCACAAAGTACGGAAATAGAAACCAGTTCTTTTCCAGAGAGAGGCACCTGGTTCAATTAATGGATTACGTATTTCAAATCTACAGCTACAGACTGCCTTCTCTAAAAACTGTCTTTGAAAGAGATGGAGCTTTAGGAAGCAGTCCAACAAGGGAATTCCAATTGGATTCCAGCATGTTTTAACATTTCATGAGAAGGTAAAATTTTGTATTGCACATTAAGATGCTTTTAAAAATGAAAGTAGTAGCCCAGAGATGACACCACATGGCAGGGAGTATTTTTACATAAAAATATTCATCATAGTAAACTGGCTTTTTACATCTGGTTTCATTTTCAGTGTTAAAGCAGTTAACTGTAACACAGTGTTTGTGAATACAGATTCTGAAGTTCGAATCATTCAGTAGGATTTTTTTTAGGATTATATAAGAATCATGAAAAAGATCATAGACTTAAGCAAGATTCCTTGCAGCTGGTCAACTATCATTCATGCATATAACTGTTTAAAGAAAGAGTTAACATTCAGACAAGTTTTATTTTTATTTTTCAAAACTTTATTAGGTAGACGTTACTAGATGACATTGTAAAACCCCTTGTGTGCAAGTGAACGAAGTCTACAATATATGTCTTCCCGCAATTCATTAAGTCCACAACATCCCCCTATTTCTGAATATTGATTCTAAGACAGGTGGAGTGCATTCAAATGCTACTTTACATTCTTCCATTTCATCATGGGGAAGCACTTTTTCAGTCTGTTGGTTAACAGGGGCTTGGAATATCAGTGTAAGTGAAAGGAATGCCTTTAAAGGAAATGAAGTACCTAAGTTTTGACTTACGAACTTCACTCTCAATACAGACACCAGATTCATCGCAAAGTCTTTTAAATTAAACTGCCTACCACGAACATGATTGTATTTAGCAAAGTGAAGCAGTACAGAGACATACCTACTACTGAATACTAGTGAGGTAACATTTTGAAAATAAAACTGTTAAAAAATTCACTTACTTTCAAAAGGTCCTGTCCAGCAGGACAAACATTGGCAGAACACCTTCCCTTGTATCCATGCATGTACATGTGCATATACAACCTGTGTCTACTATAGCTTTTTAAAGAACATGATTTCAGTTATACATTCATCAGGACAAATTTAAAAATCAGATATTACTATGGTAGATTGAACAGAAAACTTCAGTGAACTGTCTCTAGATCTCCTAAATTAAAAGGCACTCTGAAGAGGGTAGCAAAAAATAATCCTTACAAAACATTGACATGAACTAAAGCAGCCACAAAAGTAGCACTCAACAGTGATTATTGGTATCCATTTAAAATACTTGAGGATGGATTCTTTGTAAAATATTGCCCAAGACTACCAAATATTTTTGTCAAGTTATTACAGCATGAAGACCATTGTTGCAATACTATGCAACAAAAAAATATAGTTATCAGCTAAATGCAAGAGAAAGATAATGGAAAAACCTGATCAACATTTTGGTTGTGTGCCTGCTGGTTGTAAGAGAGAAGAATGTCATTTAAGGAAACAACTTTTAAAAATAAACAGTAACTCATAAGATTGAAGAAGTATTTTGATACATAGTGCTTCCTATTCAATGGGTTATAGAATGACTTAGTTAATGCCTAAGAACTGGAGATAATACTGAAATAGAAGTTAAGATACCTGTAAGAGTGATAATTCACTTATAATTTTATTCCAGTATGGCTCTAAATCAAATTCCCTATCACCAAAGACTGCAGATATGCAAGCTGAATCCTGATTAAACACTTGTGTGTGATGCTTCATGATGAAATAACACTGCAACTGACAGCTATATTACTAATTAAGAACTCCGGGGCTGGGGGCAAGGGGGGGAAAGCCTGAAAAACAAATTTCAGAGGATGAAAATGTTCCAAGAGATGTTCTTCTCATCTTCATTTCTCCCTCTTTTCCTTCCTTCCTTCCGAAATTCTTAGTGGAGGAAACTGAAGATAGTAAAACCATTTCATGATCATGAGTCTACTATAAATAGGTTTTCTAAGCATAATTTTTCATTTTACCCCTCCCCCCGTTAACAACTCACTTTCCTTCTGACAATTACCTTTATATAAATTCAGTATTTTTTAAAAGACCATTTCTAGCAGAAGTTCATACAATTCAAAACAATTTTAGAAAAGCTTATTCTTGGCACCTGACTTCCAATAGATGGACAAAAGTGGGAGCAATGTTAGTAATAAAGAACAGGTCCTTTAGAAAATCTAGATCAAAAAAGGTAAAATTCTACTGTCTTCTGGGAAAGGAAGTAATCCCAGAAAAAGAAACAAACCCTACAGTATCCACTTTGAAGCTATCTGAAGAGGGTAAAATGAATACTAGTTTTTCAGATCATACCTCCCACCATGCAATGAAGGGCTGGGCAGAGATCCCAGAGCTGCTCCACCAAGCTTGTTTGATGTCCATGACGACACCCACTCCAGAGGAATTACCAACTTATATTAACAGGACATGTTAGTTCAAGTTGGACAGCACTGAAATGCTGTTAAACTGCCCTGAGGCCCAACCTAGCTACAGTGCACCTCTGTGCTCCATGCTCCTCAGCAATTCCATCTTCATGAATTCGTGTGAATAGGGCCCGTTTGAGCCCTAAGTTTGAAGGTACACGTACCACTGGTCGTGGTCTAACCTAACTTCAGCTGAATTCTCTTCTCCAAAGAGTTGCATTGCTTTAAGTGGTTTAAAACTCCTAGCTGGTTATGCTGGAAGACCAAACTCTTTCTGACAACACATATAAGATGCATTTCTGTAGAAGTCTGAAGGGAGAGATGGGAGGAAGGGTGAAGTTAAACTCAGAAGTGAGATCAACATCATCAGAATTAAAATAGGCCTGCCAGATTACTTTTGTAATTCGTAAAAAGATAACTTCTTCACTAACCTAACATTTTTTCAGCTCTCTGAGCAAATCTGTATTGGTTACTTTGGCTTAACATGTCTGTCTGTAGGAGTCCATGTAACAGAAATTCCCATATTGCTCCGTGGAGAGGAATGAACACTTTTCATTTGTTTCAAGCAATAAGGCACTTACACATTTAAAATCTCATTATAAAAAACACACTAAATACTGGAATTCAAGCATTGATTACATGGGTATTGCCTACCTCCAGTTTTTTTAACTTCTTAGTCATCAAATAAATATACTACAGAAAGTTCTAACCATTGATGCATCTAGTTTGTATATAACCCAAACGTGGAGTTAGAAATTGCTTTTTTTAATGAATCCACAGTGTTTTGGCCAGCACTCTAATTGTGCCAGAAGCCTGTACACTAAAAAGGATGTGATCTATCATCTCACTATCCTGACCTCCTGCCATTCAAATTAACCCTATTTTAAAGCGAATTCTTCCCCTTAAAATATATAAAAGAAAAGAGATGGGGGCAGGGGAAGATTTCTCATTGAATTGTCATGGAATTAAGATGAAGTTCAGCTTGGAAAACCTCCTCAGAAAGAGAGATCGTGTTTTCTTTTTCTCAGCACCTATCATTCCCACCTTTACCATAGTCTAAAGAATCAAGAAATACCTTAAAAAGTTATTTGGACTCAGATAGTTAGTTACCTAACAAAGACGACTGTGCTGTTTAATTATATTTTAAAAAATACAAAATTAAAAGCCTTGAAGAAAAACAGTTTTCAGCATTTTGCATTTAAGTAATTTAACTACAACAGAATTAATCTCTTGCTGGTATAGCTCAGCAAAGCATTACTGAAATGACTTCTTATGAGATCACATTTTCCGGGTCCAATTTCATCTTCAGCCATTTTCACAAGTCAGTTTCAAATTATGAAATTTGGAAGGAAAAGAAAAGCATTAGAAAAAGCCTATAGCAAATGGAAACATGGTAAACATTTTATTATGAGATGGTAAACAGTGAAATGTAAATCTACCCCTGTCCTTGCAATTTCTGGACATGAAGCAGCAGAATGTAAATTGATATGAAGAGCTCTTAAGAGCACTTTTTTATGTGAAAATATGTAGTCCATGACTACAGACTGGATCCATCTGCTTACCCAGAACTTGCATAAGGCATGAAAACATTTCTTCACTGCAACAGCACTTTTATAGGACAGGTTTAAGATATCTAAACAGCTTATTTGGATTCTGTAAGTAGGTTTTCCTTCTAAAAAAAAAAAAAAAAAGAGAGGTAAATGTGGCATCATATTAGTAGCATCATGCTCAGTGACAGCAGGTTAAAATTTCAACAATACTGTTTTCAGTCTGACAAATTTTCAACAAGATAAACACTGAATAGGGTTCCCATGCAAGTGTGTTTAAGGAGGCATGTACAAAATCCATGTTTATGCTAAAAATATAAAATATTTTTACACAATAAATTTCTCCTCTTCTGACTCTGATCCAGCCAAAACATTTCAGGACTAATTTTTCAAGTTTTGATAAGCCAAATAAGCCCCCCAAAAGTTTTCTTTTGCACACTATGCATTTTTTAATAAACTAATTGCTATTATAACTACTTTTTTTTTTAAACAGCTATATTTAGAAATAAACAGCTGGAATTACGCTTAGAAATTTACATATTTATTTTTTACTAGGGAGCAAGTAATTAAAGCTTATTACACATTTTTACCTTTGAAATCAGAGCACGCACTCTGAGATCAGTTTTCATTTCCCTACCATATGATATTTCACTAGCAGGTTAAGAGGAGCATCAATGATTAATTGCCTCCTTACTGGAGAGAGAACATATAGATCCTGAGTCCTTATGCACAGAATGATAGGAATAATCAGCCAGGAAGCTACAGTCCTGTGTAAGTGCAACAAGCTGCATTTGTTAGTTTTATTAAGAAAGAAGTTTGGGGGTGTTGTGTTATAGCCTGAGCAGTACTTAAATGAAAACACTGCCAGTCTTGCAGCTGAATCAAGGCTCAGCTGGTTCTTTATATAACAGTAGCAAGACAAGCCACCAAATATATCAGCAACATAACTTCTTAAGTTTTGTGTACCCTCTTTTTCAAGTTTGTGTGTTAAGTCCAAAAAACACTGAACAGCTGTAATTCCAATTCTTGCACTGTGCTAGTATCTGTTACACTGAAAAAAGCAGTATTTTAGGATATGTTATTTAACACTGTCTATGAATGTTGCTTCTAACTTTATTGGTGACTTAAAGCATTAAGAAGGTCTCTTTATTATATTAAAAGCTAGTATTCCTTCCCCTGACAATTTGCTTTAGTAAGAACGTTGTTTGGAAATTTCTTCCTTACTCCCTGCCCTCACTAAACAGCACTCTGCGAGTGAGAGGACTGGCTCCACAGTAGTTTGCACTTCTTCAGCAGTGAACCAGATCTTCAAGTTGCTGCAGGATGGCTATCAACACACTTCCAGATATTTTTATCAAATTCCATACTGGCATAAAAATGAGCATGACTCCTCTGGTTTAATAGGGCTATGACTGATGTCAGGAACAGAGCTGGCCTGCTGCAACTACAAGGCTGCAAAATTAAAAGAAATTAAGAAATTGTCTCTCTAATAGTTTCCTCAGGTAGGATTCTTTCCATCAGCAAAATTAGAGATCTAATATAGACTGTAAAAGTAACAGTAATCCATGGTTCTTATCCACAACTTGGACCCACACAATTATCATACCAAGCGTTATGAATGATGCAAGCTTTGCTCAAGAAACAAAACACCACAACTAAATTCTAAAAAACTCAAGAGTCTGCATGGCAAACTATTTGGCCATTGAATATGAAACAGTTTCTCAGATCTAACTGGCAAGAGAAACCATTCAATCACTGGAGAATTTGTATCCTCTGACAGAATTACTGCCCTACCTACAGACCATTTAACATCACACAAGCTATGGCAGTCTTTGGAAGAGCAGAAAGCCCCTTGGCTAAAAAGAATACCTGATGGTGATCCAAGCCCCCTTCTAGTCAAATTGGCAACAGTCCCTGCAAATTAATATTTTTAATAAAGTAAAACGTCACGTTGATCAAACTTTTGGAACCAATAAATAGATGTAAATTAAAAAACCTCTAATATAGGAAGAGTTACGAAGTCAGCATTAGTAACATAAAATCCTCCCTTACTTACACATTTGCACTTCCCCAAGGGAAGATAATAGATCAAAGTGCACTGTATTTTAATGATGCTTGAAAGATATGAACATGCTGTTTATTATAAGGGAGGTGAGAACTGCAGACTAACAGGCATTCTTGTATGGAACTAAAGCTGATGGGTCAACTACAGCACAAGGCTACTCAGAATTACACTTCTGCCTCTTGCTTATATTCTTACTCAGTTTCTTCTCACTGGCTAATAGATTGACACAAGGAAAAGCACAATTATTTTCCAGTCACAAGCTCCTGGATAAGCTCTGCAAATACACCTAACTATGCTCTGAGAGGCCGCAGTTAGACTCATCCTGCCACTGACACGCTTGAGCAGCCCTGAAACTTGACCCAATTAATGAAATACAACTAATTACTCTTAGTAGAGAAAGCGGAGAAAGGGAAAGCAGCCCCCTTCTGACTGGCGTATCCAGCCATCCCTCCCCAGCAGGAGCAGGAGTGGGCACACACAGCACGGCACCCTAGGGAGGGTGCCTGCAGGGAGGCCTGAGTGCCTGGGCAAATCCATTTCCAGGCAAGCTAGAAATAGAAGGCCAATGTAGAATGGATTTAAGCACTTCCCAGTCTGAATAGTGAGCAACAACTTTGCACGAGGATAAATAACCTTAAATATTAAATGCGGTGAAAGCAATCCTGATGATCAGCATACAGTAGCATGAAATCTGCCTTAGCAGGCTAATTCAGCTGCCTGATGAAGTTTTCTGCTAATAAAGATGGAGTAGAGCAGTCTGATGGTTTCTTTAGAGTACAGTTACAAAAACCAAACACATTTACATAATGCAAGAAAAAGATCCTTGAGTTCCTTACAAAGTTCATTCCGTTTTTTTCAAACTGACAAATTAATTCTTGTAAAACAAATTATTTGACTTTGATATGTATATATAAGATTTCCTATGATATGAGAAGAGCTGTTTAAAAGCTAACATTTTATTGAATGAAGTTTTGTACTAAACTACTTCTCATATTTCAGTTGGTTATGTTACATAATATTGTGAAAAATTGAATTCAGTGGGGAGATTTTTATATGGATGGAAAAATACTTCCATATCCCTACTCTGCCTGGCTCTTGAAAATTTTTCCTGTTCAACAGAAAAGCAAAAATTGTCATTCCCATTTTTTTTTTTCTACTGAGAAAGCAAGATTAGACTCATCTTTACAAGGTCAAAGATGCCTCGTTTTGCTATGTGTAGAAAATGAAGAACCATTTCCCTTTGATTTAATCTGTTCTGATAAAATCAAAATGGCCTAGATGAAATGGTAATGTAGGAGTTGAGATGTGTGTTCCTTTCCTCCACCCACAATGACATGCTTTCTGAATATAAATAAGCACAGATCTATTATCTTCCCTTTTATGCTCTTTATTCTAGCACCTTAATTTCAGATCTTACTGAACTCTCATCAGAAACTGAAAATGGCAAAACATGGGAAAGTGAAAACAGCTACAAAGACTGTAAGAATATCTCACATATTTGTAAAGAACCAGGAAAAGAAATTAATCCACTAAATAGTTAATTACAGATAATCTCAAGTACTAAAATATTCTCAAGTGGAATAGTTTGACACCATATTACAGACTGCATTGCAAACCCAGATCTCTCTCTCACACACTGAGGTCTGAAGGTTTTTCTAAATAATACAAAAATATCTTCATTATTTGACATTTAAAGAAAGGAATAAAAATCCCTGAGTAAGCCAAAAAGACAACTGATACGTATAGCCTCAGAAGACACACTCAAAACCAAGACCATTTTAAGGCAGCTTCCAACCTCAGACAGAACACAAATAGAAAACTGATGTGTCACAGAAGAAGAAATCTAATTAACGGGTAGATTTGCATTGACAATAGGCTTTGAACTTTACTTCTAAATGTCACTGCTTCCCTGCTTAATTTGCAAATCTTAGAAAGATACTATTTCTACTGTTAGGACAACAGGGCCAACATGCCCTTAAATTCAAATGGAAAAATTAAGTACTTGTTGACTACTATGGTGTGCTTGTACACACTGTTTCAACAAGAAAAAAACCTCCAAGAAAACAAAAACCAGAAGCTGACAGAAAATAAGCACACTAGCCAACTATGGTAAGCTGATATTTGTGTTTCCAGGTTAACAAAATTCATCAATTTCTTCCACTGAGGCTTCGAAGTCAAAGTGAGTATCTTATAACAGAATTATGTTGGCAGGGTAGAATACTATGTACTTAACACGTACAACTAGATTCAGATTTCATAACAATTTTCAAAGAAAGTGGTGCAAAGTATATCCTCTCAAATGATACGCTATTTGCAGGCCTGAATTTTGAAGTCTGTAGACTCTTTAGGACATTGCCCATCTCCCTGCTTCCCTCTCTCCCCATATATACACACACATTTAACTTCAAACACACATACTGAAAAAAAAAAGTACCTTCACAGTACAAATCCAATCTTCTTTTCTTTAAGATCGGCTTGTATTTTTAAAGTATAAAGTAGATATTTATCTTATTCAGTTCCTTTCTTTATTGTTTCAGTGTTCTGCTTACAAAAATTTATTTTATTCTATTTTTTTCTTTTAAGTTATATTTGTATGATAAATTTGCATTATAACTAAAAGTGAAAAAATCCTCAGTAGTGATTCCTAATGCTGAATTACGTTGCTGTTGTGATGCGCTGAGAAAGCGGTCTGGTGGAAAACAGTGGTACTCTGAAGTTAGGAAAAAAGAGCAAGGATCGCTATTCTCTTCAGATCATCTCAGGAAGAGAAACACTGGAAGCAGAGAATAAGAATGAAATGGTCTCGTAAGAATTCATGGCCCTTCCCCTTACCCAAAATTCACAGATTTTCCTCATGAGACATCAGCGGATGCTAAGACTTATGTAGCCTACTTAAAACAAACAAAACGTGCTTTTTAGGTTACAAAATTTCATCAAGTCAATCTCCACACAGCTAGCGTGTAGCATGTGTATTATATGCCAAATCAGAACAGAAGAGCAGGTTTCCAGCTTCCCTGCAAACACATTTCCTTGTCCGTTCTGCAACACACTTCAGGGATATCTTGGGACAGAACAGGTCAGTGACACTTCTTGTTACCTAAACCCTTCCAATTTTTTCTGTACTGGGAGAGTTTCAAAATGCTGTACTCTAACAAATCTGTCACCTCCTCAATCAATATTAATAGTGTCATAAATTAAATACTAAAGTGAAACCAATCAGCATATCTAAAAGTATCACAGAGCTTCAGTGATACTCAGGGCTATTTCCCTCTGAGGCACTGCAGTCTGGCGGTGGCAATCTACACTCTTGCCCACTAGCAGGACCACTCAGAAGGTAACCAGCTGTCGTGCTCTGGCATGTGACGGGGTTTTGGTATGCTGAACAGAATGCTGTGTGATGGAAGTTATTTACAGAAGTAGTTTTTAATACCAAAAGTAGTATGCTCAGTATACAGCAAGAGTCCAAACACTTCTAAGCATTTCCCCCTTAAAGGCCGACACTGAAGTTAAACGGAGCACATGTTAGCAGTTAAATGCTTTCTTCACAGGCCAAATCGGTAGTAGAGTTCTGGCTACAATACAGACTTTGATTGTCTAGTTCAGAAACTTAGACTCAAAAACCCCTCCAAAGTAATAGTTAAAAAAACAAACAAACAAACCCAAAACATTTAAAAAGCAGCAATCAGGGGACCCATCTTGTTCAGAGTGCACCAGAGCAAAGAGGCTTTCTGGTCTGCAGTAGTGTTTTCAGCTGAGGGAAGATGGCAGGAGATCCCCCCTTCTTCTTCCAGGGCGGTAGCTTTAATGCTGTTACCAGCACTGTATTGCTCTGTTGCACAAAGCGCCTATAGCCCTTGCAGGACCAGCTCAGTTCAGGCAAGTAAGGTCCATCCTTACCAGGGCATACCTGTCCGTGACCTTTTCCTCTGCTTTTTACAAAGGCAATAGATAGGAAACACAAATAAACCTGCCAAAAGAGGAAAATCAGAAGAAAACCATAATTAAATGCAATCCTTTGTGCGCACATTGTGTTCTTTCAATGTATGTAGAGCATTCAGATGCAGCTTTCCATGTCTCAAGAGAATTTAGACAAGGCATTTGGACAAACAGGAAAAAATACTAGTGTACAACAGTCTCTTTGGTAACGGGTTAAGGTACACTTTCTGCCTACTGAAAACAAATCCCCGCTAACCCTATTCCCATCTCTGACAAATTAATTCCTGCACTATGTTGTCCAAGATACAAACTTAAACTTTTAAAAGCACTTTGGCAATCCTTAGATCTAAATCCAAGGCTGATTTAACTAAAGTAGTTTTCAACCAGCTTCACATCCAATAGAGGCAGCATATTATAGTTTTACTTTTTTTTTTTTTTTTTTTTTTTTTTTTTAGTATTGCTTATTTTTAAAAACGTCCTTATCTATTGTGAAGTAATACCAAATGTTTATCCTTGCCTGGACAGAGAACTACTTATTCTTAAAAGCCTTTTGAGAGAAAGGAAGCTGTAAAAGGAAAAGCAAATAAATAAATCAGGTTTATTCAAGTGAAAAATAGTTTGTCATGAGGTAGTCTTTCAAACACAAATGAGAAGCATCTCCCCCTTTCTCTTGCCACCAGCTGACTGAAATGGTGAAAGACTTCTTTTTCAGACACAACTACAGTAACAACATGTAACAGTCACTAGGGTCCTTGCTTTGCTCAATAGCCTTGTAAATGGTGTAAAATGGTTTTCAGCTATGATACTGAGATTACCTTAACAGTTGTGTTGGCAGTAAATATTGCTGTAATTACCTCAAAATCAGAACCTTCCTATAAATAATTGATGTTTTTGGAACTGCTCATACAGCTCTTCTTGACTGTATCTTACCTGGCCGTACCTAGAATGGGACTTCAGTGGCATACTGGGTATTATTGCAATCACTGCTATTGTATTACTGCAAAACCCTCTTAATTTTTAATATAAGCAAAAGAGTGGTTTTTTTCCAGCATAGATTATACCAGATTGCTGAGCAAAATAAGTTTTACTGGCATTAAGAATTCTTTATTGCCTATATTTTTGGCATAAAAATGCCACTAAAAAGAATAGATATTTAAGATAGATATCTCTCTCAATAGATATCTTCAGTGAATCCAGCTCAGAATATCAATACAGGAAAAAGATATGTATTCTTTGCCTAAATACTGAAATTAATAGCAATATTCCTTATTTGGCCAGATGTAGTCTAGAAAAGCTGTAATGGTATTTTGGTTATATGCTGATTGGTTATGTATCTTATTAATGTAACTATCCTGGTAGATTTTGGCTTTATTATATCAAAATAAAGGCACCACATCCCAACATGTCTCAGGGCTGGGCATACACTGCAAATTTTCAATGGAGTAAGGAGTTTGGTGAAGAGTTGTGAGGCAGCATGATCCCCAACTGACATATTACTGCCAACTATGTTTAAATTACTCTGGCCTTTTTACTTGTTTAACTATAGTAGTTAGAGATTTTGGTTTGGAAAAGCCTTAACAACTAAATAACTGGGGAAAAAAACATAATAAATAAAACCAATAGGCATAAAATGCAAGTAAGGAAAAAATATTCTAAAGATTTTTTATTTATTTATTTTTTTAGGAAAAAGTCACATGCTTCATACTAAAAAGGTATCTATGAAATTTGTACTTTGTGTCCATCTCTTCAAGATGAAAATACTGAGATGTCATACTGAAAGTCACTGCAAAAATCAGGTTCATTCACATATGTAACACTTACCTATTACAACAGCTATGGCTCCCAGTGCCAGTCCCAGAACCAGTATCAGGGGTGTAATGAGTAGCTTTCCAGCTGAAATGCAAAATTCATTAACAATTCAAAGTAGGCATTTTGTTTTTCCCATTCCAACCATCCATAAATATTTCAGTATCAGACTCCCAAAAGCTGGTTCATTTTTTAAATACTTTACCAGGATCCTTATTTGTAAATTCATCCTACAAATCCAGCCAGGAGCTATCATTGTTCAGCCAGCTCCCTGCACACACTTCTCTTTGCCCTCTTCACCCACCTCAGCTCCCCAAGCACGGCTCATTTTGTACATTAACAGTTAGCTTGCATTTACTTCTGTTTCCATTCTGAAATCCCTCTGGCATTGACAGGAATGCGATAGCTATAAAACTACTATCATTTGGCTTCTCCGGAATCCTACTGTACAGCAACCACTCTGGAACGCTGCCAAGCAAACCAGCATCTTGGAGAGTTTAGGTTAGCTCCAGGAGATGAGACCATCACCTCTAAATACGCTTCTGCTCGCTTTAAAAGGCTATGGTGAAGTCCTCGTGTACAGTTGCAATTTAGGTCTCAATCAAACCACAGCCAAGTCTATTTTGGATCAACATTTAAAAGGATATGTTGCTGCTCTTACGTGAGTAAGGCAGTGAAGCTCTGCAGCATGCCGGCTAGAGCATAAGACACTAAGAACAAATAAACCATGCTCATATTCTTTACTTCCGATGAGTTTATCATATGTAGAAGTGCACGGAAGGAAGGCAGGGCTCCTTCTGAAACACCTAAGTTGAAACTCAGCTTTGAATCCAAGTTATCTTTTTTGGGTTTCATGCTTTCAACTAAATGGCAGAATCTCCCCAGCTGTGTTGACTGAGCAGCTGGATCAAAGACATCACTTACCTCAGCTGTTTGAAAACGCAGCAGGGCAGGCATTTTTACTGATCCACCAGCAGTTTGATCGGGGATTTGAAATTAAGCAATTCTCTAAGTTAAGCATGTGTTTGAAAAATCACTTCTAGAAAGGGAGGAAAAGTGAGTTCGTTACCTCTCTCTTCCCTGCCCTTCTCTCTCTCTCTCAAGTTGTTTGTATCAGATTTCAGTAAATGGATTACTTCACTCAATAATGATGCAAACCTCTCCATAACCTGAGCCACTAATTTGGGCAGTCTAAAGGAAAAATGAGATATTTTGGAAATATTTACAGCCGTTAAATGAATTGGTCCCTTTTATGCTCTGTTTTGATAGCTTTTAAGTTTCATAGGAGTGTTGTGGGTGGGAAAGATTAATTCCTAGAAGAAAAAAACTGGCAAGTATTACTGGTATTACTCTAGTTGCTAGGCATCCTAATAGTAAACCTTCTTGGGACTCCACTGCACTGCATTCTATACACACAGAGGTTGTCAAATAAATTATTCAAGTGTAGACAGGAGAAGGAATGCAGAATAATGGAAAACCTCAAGAAAACTCCAAAAATGAGCAATTGAAAACATTTTAAAAAATTACCAGGGCCTTTAAAAATTTCCAGGTAAAGCTTATAAAAATACTGTTTTAAGGTATGAACTCTCTACTTTATTAATAACCATGTAATTAGAATGTTAGAAAATTATGACGTTTGGTACCAAAATTATTAAAAACTTAACACACTGAACTGGTGGCTAAGTACACAGAAACAGAGTTTGCAGAAAGGGCTAAGCTGGCTTTTGATGGGAGTAATGTCTTTGCAGACACAAAGAATGGTTCCTAAGCTAATTCAGTTTAAGAACTTGTTTACTTACACTTCACAAACTAACTTGGAGCTGAAATAAAGCATGAGTGAGTGTCTTTCTCTTCTGACTGTGAATATGAAGTTAGGAGTATTGCGTAGTTCCAAAATCTTATAGGATAAAATGACCTTTCATTGTCATGGGACAGTATCTTCCTTTGGTTATCAATACACTCTTTCTAAAGGTTGAACTTTAAAAACAAAACAAAATACCTTTTCTCCTTATGTATCTACCACCCTTAATCCTTTATCTTTCTTTACCTATGTAAACTAAAATTAAGGAACAAGTTAACAAAAGGCGCACAAGACTCGCGCAATTTCCCATCAGGTAAGAGTACAAACAGCAGCAATCGCTGCAAAGCAGCAGATATGTACCTTTTACTCCAACTGTTTTTATGAGCATTGTATGAAACAATTATAAAATGCTCCATTTTACATGTCTGAATTGAACGTTACTTTAGATCCAATTCTAGTTTGACATACATCGTTTGTCGTAGTAGGAAGGATTACGAGGCTCTCAATCATAGAGGGAATGGTGACACACCAAGAAATGCTGCTGAGACTAAGGACATTTACTGCAGGCACTAAACTTTGCAAAGATCCACTATCCTATGCCTGTTAGCCCAGAGACTGCCAGCAGAGAGAGCAAATGTAAAACTTGCCCCAGAGCTGAATAAAATCTTGTGTCATTCATTCGTGTGGTGAACTCAGCAGTAGGTTATGATAGCCAGTTTGGTCATGTTCAAAGCTAGTTTTTTAAAGGTAACTTAAAAAGAAATGGTTGTAAACAGAACAAGCCTGAAAAGGGAACCTTTTTACAATTCTATTCAAATTAATAGTAAACAATTTCTCTACTGAGTTACTCAGCATGAAGATTTAGATATGTGTGGTAATGTAATAACTGTATTTGCAGGTGTCTCAGAGGGGTTGCATCACTTGTGATCTAGAGAATGATGTTTTCTGCAAAATGAGGAAAGGTTGAGAAACAAGAGAGAATATTTTCCCCTTGCATAACTTTGGGTTTGGTTGCGGGTTTTAGGGTAATATATACAAAACCGCATAAATCCTTAGAGAATTCTTTGCCATGTAGAAAATTAATATACTAGCTTTAGAAAACAAATTTAATCAGTAGCATATGAGAAATAAAAAGTTTTGTCTTCCAAGGCTAAATATCATTATATGTTTAAGCAATAGAGCCACTAAAAGTATCATCTTACAAATCAAAAGTCCTACCTGTGGATATTTAAGTTCTAATACAAGTTTGCATCTGTTTTCAAAGAATCCTACATCAAGTGTATATAGTTTCGTCTTACAAATCAGACTGACTTAAATGATAAAGTTGCTAATGAGGTTGGATCCTAGAAATGCATGCTTCCTTCTGCAATGCTCAAAGCAATGCATCCATAAAGCAAAGCCTGCACTGTTCTGGGACACGAGTGCATGTCAGATCTGAAAACAGGCTGCTTTCAGAAACCTATTTGAAATATCATTTACCTTGCAAAAAACTTCATTTGCTTTAATAGCATCATTACATGTTCTGTCCTGCTACATATCCATGAAGTACCTAGCAATTGATTTTGAATATAATTCACCCAACTGAATTCAGGTGGTACTCAGGTGGCATCTTAAGTACATTTAAGACAGCTGAACATGTTTTTCCTTTCTGTGCAATTCATCACTAACTCCAGTTATAACCAAACATCCTGCTTTCAAGAGCTTAGCCAAATAATTACTATGGGAATGAAATTTTTAAGTCCGCTGGGACTGAAGGATAAAAGCAATTTCACCTTACTCTACTGGTCACAAAGTTTCTCAAAAAAATATGCTGGCCAAAGAGAGGAGGCAAACATCAGAGACCACTTCTGCTCCCGGCTTATTTTCTTCTCCCTGTGATTTCTGTTACCTTTACAAAACAATTGGTTTACAAAGAAAAGTATGTTTGAATTTATGCTGCCATAAATGCTTTTCCATTATTTTTATTACGGAACGGTTTGTGATCATAGGCACAAACATTTGCTTCTCAACAGAAACCATGACAGCATGCCAGCCTGCCATGAAGCGTTCTTTCCTTTCTACACACCCCACCCACCCAGATTTGGTAGAAACAAGCCAAATAGCCTTCACTACAAAAATCACCATATTTGCTTAAAAGAGTATTTCCTCTCCATAGCAAGAGAATAAAATAAAGTCACAGAAGAAAATGTATCTAGCAACACCTCACCACTTTCCCACTGACAGCCAAGATAATGTCCTCTTAATTTCCACTACTTAAGCTAAGTAGCAGAGGCACTTACTTCAGGAAATCCAACCTTTATTTCTTGCTACATTTTACTTAAATTTAAAGACTATGCTTCTAATGGCCTACTTCTCTGTTGCCATCTCCTCTTTATAACACCTTCTGCTGACTCTCAGAATGTACAGTAACACCTGATGATGATAATGCTCCATCCTTGCCTGGCAAAGCCTTAATGTATTCACATTTACAGTTCTGGCTACTGGGACATCTCTGAGCCTAGACATGATCCCTAACTGGAATTAATCACTCCTTGATTTTCAACTTGATCTTAAATGATTACAGCTAGGAAGCTTTTCAGTTCAAAAGAAAGCAACAAAAAAAATATCAAAGATCGTGACAAAGAAGAATCTGATGGAGGGTCTATAAAAGAAAGATACGAGAGGGCAAGCAAGCTATTATTTACTCAATTTTATGATGAAGTAAGCAATGAAACTATCAATCTATTAAAAAAAACAAATCACACAAAACACACAACAGAAGGATGAAAGTACTTTCTCTACAAAATGTAGTGAAATCTACACAGTGAAATCCTACAGCCTCTATCAAAGATAATGTGGAAGCAAAAACTATAAATGATTTAAGAACTGTGTAAGTTGGTGAAGGATACACATAAGCTCATCATAGCCAAAATCTAATCCAATGGAGGAAGAGCAGCAAGCTGAATTCCTGAACCTTAATCTGATGTAAATTGTTTAAACTTTTTTTTTTTTTCATTTTCAAGCGTGAATTCTGTTAGGGCTCTGGAGTGTTTTGGTAGTTATTCATACATTGTATCAGGATCAATATTAAAATATAGATAGACCTCTAGAGATGATTGAGGGATTTAGGGTCACAGGTATCAATGCAGAATTCTTTGTCAACTTGGGTGTTAAGCCATTGTAAAAATGAGGGCAATTACTACATGCGCTGACAGGTTCAGCTTGCTCTGTCTCTATTCAAAATGATGACCATTCCTGTGAAAAATAACACTGTATGACAGAGGTAGTCCTGGAAAGAAATTTTTAACTGAAAACTCTAGGAGAAATTTAAGATGAGGCTTTATGCTTTGCTTATCTTTCATGGTTTACTAATCAAAGCAAACCACAAGTACACTTACAAACAGGAAATGAAAGTAAAATATCGTATACCTTCTCTACGTGTGTTTTGATAAATATGAACTTACACATCTTCACCACTGAACTTTAACTGATGTATGCACTTCCACATTTCTTTACTGCCTCCCAGTCACTGTTTGCAAATCATAGAATCGTTTAGGTTAGAGAAGACCTTTAAGATCATCTAGTCCAACCATTGTCCCTACTCTACTAGGTTCGCCACTAAACCATGTCTCTAAGCAATAAACTCATTTTCTTTCTTACTACTAAAAGCTGTTTCTTTTTAAGAGGAAAAGGCTGTGCATTATTGTTCCTAAAAAAAACCAACCAAACAAACACGGAAAATAGAAAATAATTTTAACAGTAGTTATGCACATGCAGTACTGCACCTGTATTTTGGACTTCATATGTGGCATTAAAACATGCCAACTGCATATTCAGATACCTTTCAAGTGAACCATTGGAAAAATGGCAGATCTATGTTTTGATAAGAACCACTTATTTTATATTTGCATGTCAATTGTATGTAGAAGGTTTAATCTTTGAATAACCCATGAATCTGCACATGAACAGCACAGAATTGGTAATGTCTCTGAGCACAGTCCCATGCTATCACAGATACTAATTCCACCAAATGTACCAAGATTAATTTTAAAACAGCTTACATTGTTGGTCATTGTGGCTTTTACGGAAAGCTCTTCTGAAATCTTACTTTGAAACAGCCCTTGAATTTTAAGTTTAAATTTATTCATGAACAGTTTATACCCATGTGCTCTAGTGCCAGCATTGTCTTTAAACTAGACTAGATCTTCTCATATGTTGGCACTTATCTCTACAAAATGTATCAGAGTAGGCACATCCAATCATTTTGAATTTTTATCCACTTTCCTATTTATTTCTGCATCTTTAATTCACCTCCCAAAGTTTGTCCTAAAACCTTGCAAGTTCCTGAGGTCCAACTAATGGGCCTGGATGACTTATTGTCATTTGTTAAACAAGCATTGTAGGTTTGCGAGTCTCTCACAACTTTGCAGATCAGCAAGAACAGCATTCTTATTACCAGGCATATGAGTCTGTGTGCCAACTCTTGTGTTACTCTAAAACGGAAATCACCTAGTTTTCTTACTGGAACATGTTTGGCTCAGGAGTATTGTTTTGACCACAGGTCTGCTGACTGCTGTTTCTACATGTTCAGTCTCTTACCTCTACCCTCTACATTCAACATCACCAGTTAATAAGCTCAAAGCATTTCTTCATCCTAGGTGAATTCCAAGTCACCTCCTATTTCTATGCTTTAATTCAAAGTAGCAAAAGTCCTATTTTCCTTAAAAGGTCCTCAGTTTTTGACATCTAACAGAATCATTTCCTATAATGTTATAGATAGCTTTACATGCTGTAAACACACTACAATGACTGACATTAATGCATATGCAAGATAATGACATAAGGTAATAATCTACTTTGTTATCTATTTTTCTTGTGCTTCTATAGGTTGCGACAGGTATACACCTGCTTCAAAAGCAAATTAGGAGTGCGTTTTTTTTTTTCTTTTTTTGAAATAAAGTGTCAAGCTTTTGGCACTATATTCCTGTGAGATAAATTAACGTATATAGTTGTATTTTGTTTTAAGCTGCTTCAGATAAAATTCTGAACCAAAGCTAACAGTTAAAGTGTCCTCCTATTTAAATAGACCAACCTAAGTAGTTTGGTTTTTCAAAACCAGGTGGGGTTCAAATACAAACAATACTTTATTCAAACAAATAAATGACACGGAGGTTTATTTAAAAAGGCTCCTGCTCTGATCCATTTCTGCTATATGCTTTCAGAATAACGATCACAGCCAGCAATGTGCATATTGACAGTATTTTTCTAGTTTGCTTACATATTAGTAAAAAGGGTTAGGAAACAGAAGCTATCAGAAGACGACACAATACTTATTCAGACACAGTTCAGGGAGTACAAATGCTATATATTTAAATATACTTAATGAACCACCTTCTACATCACTAAACAGGCTACCCATCTGATACTTTAAACCAATAGTCTTTATTTAACTATTATTCCCACACCACACCCTCCCCCAATCTCCTCATTGTGCAGCTCTCCACAAGAAACATTTATCCACTCACCACAGACAGAGCCTCGCACTAATCTCCTTAAATGTGGTCTCTCGGGGAGGTAGCGGTATTTGCATCCAAAGATACTGAGGTTTGAGGTGTGATCTCCAAAGAACCGGAGCTGGCGGTATCTCTCCCCACAACGGTAACAGAAGTTAGTGTTACACTGTGAACAGGTCATGTGGTCACACCCTTCCGTTCTCTGGATGTGGATCTGTATGAACAGAAGAAAAAAAAGAAAGGACTTTTTTCCGCCCATCCCTAAGCACAGGAAAGCAGGCACTACCCCCTGCAGTCCATGCATCAGACAAAAAGACACCACAAGCAACCCCTGCTTAACTCAGCATTTACGTTAATTAGTACTGCAGCTGTCCTAAGACAATAATGGTTTTCTAAGGCATATTTCAGGCCATCATACCTGAGTTATACTTATTTCCAGATTTCCATACATAGTTTTCTATGTAATCCTTCTCCTTGTTTAAACACTTTTTGTATCAAGTGAGAATCTGAACGATCCTGGCGCTTACTGAAAACTTGTTTTTATTACTGAAGAAGCCACCTTAGCACCAAACTTTCTAAAAATAAAAGCAGCACAGTAATTATAGTTATGAACTCTGTTTGACCCCTCCATGGATGGGTTTCCTTCTTACACCATCTGTGGCCCCACTTGCTTTCCCATTACCACCACGAATTGGTTTGCCATTTTGTAATAAACACCAGAAAGGCTCTGCTGTTAGAGTCAATGATTCGAAAAGTATGGGATTTTTTCTTTTGTAAAAAAAAAAAAAAAAAAAAAAAAAAGAAACGTTCCACAAACAGTATAAAAGAATTACACCAAGCTTTCATAATGCCCACAATAGAGCATGAAGCTGGGCTGCCTAGGTTCTACATCCATCTTTCTGCTGATTGCCTGCATCAATAGCTCCATTCCTATATCTCCATGTACTCTCCTGCAAAACTGGCACATTTACCTACTTTGCACAGATTTGGTAAGGCTTCAGTTTTTGTTAATAGTTCTGAGTGTCTTAGGAGAGTGGGTAGTCCTGAAGATGAGTAGACTCGGCTACTTCTAAATCTTGCCAACTGAAAATACAGTTAACGGGGTGGTAAACACACAGTTTTCCTAGCTCCCAAATTTGCTAAAGACCCCTGTTCCCAAGACCATGCTCCACAGCAGAACAGCAGATAAAATTACCTAGTAATTGAGGTTGGAAGCGACCCTCAGAGGTCATCTATTTTAACCCCTAGCTCCAAGCTGGGCTAACTTCAAAGCCAGATCAGATTACTCCAGGCCTCATCCCACTAGATTTTAAAAGTTTCCAAGTATGGGTATGTCACAGTCTCATTGAGCAACCTGTCCCATACTTCACCACCTTCCCTGGGAATATTTTTTTCCCCTTACATCCACAAGAGAGGCTTGTGACTCCTGGGGTATCTGACATTCTAAGAGGGTCAAGTGTGTGTTTGTTCTCTGGTGCTGATCAGGGTTCATCTGGGATCTGAGAAATCCCGCTCACCTGAACAGCCACTGAAACCGGCACTTTATACATGTAACAAAGTAATGTTTTCCACCAGCAATACTTCTGGTAAAAGATTCCAGGGCAGATGTATTTAACTGCAGTTCCAGGTACACCTGCTAACATCCCTGTGCCAACAGTAGTGATCTCAGAATTCATATTTCTACACTTTTAAATGCTTCTTTCACACATAAAAGAGGAAAGACATTCACAAAAGAGAGGACTGGACTGTAAGACACTACTTTCTAGTGGGCGAGTATTCTACTGGACTTGCATTCATCCCACAGAAGGGATGCAAACAGACTACCAAGCAATTATCCCCCTCTACCCTGAGGAAGCCTGCTGTATCACACCTGCCCTGTCTTCCAGAAGCACCTGAAAAAAATACCATTGCTGATGAGCTTTATAAGCCACTGGACTTCAAAACTTTCACATTTAAGCATTGATTGCAAGCAAGGTGGAACAAAAAGTCTACCCAATATTGTACCAACTTAAGCATAACTTCTGAAGTTATACACTATTTTCTTCTAAAAGGGATATTGTCAGTTTGACTTTTGCTTTTACTTTTCAGGTTTTATATGAAAAAACATTGACCCTACTCATGGAGCCATAGTTTATTTAATTCCTAAGAGATTAACTTGAACTGAAATTAATGAATTTTAATAGTGATGTAGTGTGTTTTAACAAATTAACTGTAATTCCAATTAGTTTTTCAGGAGACTGAAATTCAGAGAGCAACTATACAGCATTTTGCAATTTTAGCAGATAAGGAAAGGTACCTCTGATTCAGTGACACATCTCTATCTTAAAAATGCAAATGAAGGAATTAGATTTTATGACACTAATGAGAATTAACTGGTTGTTTTCTTTTCTTTTTGAATCAAGACTGTGGAATTTCCTTTCTCTTCTCCAACTTACCAACCCAATCTATTAAGTTACCATCCATCCTAATTGAAAAATCTGTGCAAGCCTGGAGCCTATAAAAACCGTAGATGCAAACAAGAACTACCTCACATTTCAAAAACTAATATATTTTCTTTGGTAGCAAGAACTTCACGGGGCTGCTGGCAACAGCTTTAAACATTCTACCACCAATACCTTTCACAAATACTCACCCTCTTGGAAACTGCCTGCTTTCCTTCTACCCACGCTTTCCTAGAAGCATACCAGCTCCAGTTATCCGGGCACCACTCCTAAATCACTTCTGAATCTACTTGTTTCTGCTCTAAAACCTCCAGACACACTGTCCTCTTAAAACATAAAGAAGTTGATATAGGATTTATTTTCTCACACACACATATTGCAATTACATGTACTTTATATTGGCTTCTTCAAAATGTAAAGTATTAAAAAATTTTTAGTGAATACTTATCTGTACATATGTAACTGTCTTCAAAAGCTGCAAATTTGGAGCAACTGGTTGTGCTTGCCTATATTTTTTGTGGCAAAAACTTTCCCATTTTTAGTGAGGACAGACTTCATTAAAAAATGAAATACCCACACCCCCCCAACCTCAGATGTGGGGCTTGGACTTCCTATCATATACAAGCAGACTGACAATGCCAGATGAACTTTGCATGATTCGGTCAGGCTGCTTTCAAGCCTCAGACATGACATTTCACCAGATCAGCTTCAGCTCTGGTTCACACAGACGTGCCTCCCTCCCCTCAGTATAATCCACTGACAGAGATGGATTACAAATCTATAGGTTGGGAAAACGATCAGCAACGGGTCAGATATCACCACAAGTGTTCCTGCTCCGTTGGCAATACTGTGGCACGCAGCTGGGGGAATGCAGCTCGCTATAGTTAGCCGCAGCCATGCAGGGTTCGGTGCCTTCTAACTGCAGGGTCCCCAGCAGCACGGTGCGGATGGAGAAGGCAAGGTGACAACACAAAGACTGCATGCCCAGTTTCTGCCTCCAAGAATTCAGTCAGTCCTACTGGCCTCATCCTGCACCCAGAGCCTGCTCAGACCCAAAGACATACCCTCAACCTTATGGGGAAAGGTGTCATCATTCAGAAACCCAAGAATGGCTCCCAGAACAAAAAGGGTGAAAGTTACACACCAGCAGCAAAGCACACAGAGCTCAGAGTCTTAAGGAAGCAACTGAAGTAGCACAGTGGCTATTTCAGACCCTCACTTCACCCCCTCTGCATGTTACATGCCCTCTCACAGAACTCTTCCAGGGAAGACTGGTACTGGGACCATTATTATTCAACATCTTTGTTGGTGACATGGATGTTGGGATTGAGTGCACCCTCAGCAAGTTTGCTGATGATACCAAGCTGCGTGGAGCGGTTGACACACTGGAGGGAAGGGATGCGATCCAGAGGGACCTGGGCAGGCTTGAGAGGTGGGCCCGTGCCAACCTCATGAAGTTCAATAAGGCCACATGCAAGGTCCTGCATGCAGGTCTGAGCAATCCCATGCACAAATACAGGCTGGGCAGAGAATGGATCGAGAACAGCCCTGAGGAGAAGGACTTGGGGGTATTGGTAGATGAGAAGCTCAACATCACCTGGCAATGTGTGCTCACAGCCCAGAAGGCCAACCATATCCTGGGCTGTATCAAAAGATGCCCCTCTACTCCGCTCTCGCAAGACCCCACCTGGAATACTGTGTCCAGCTCTGGAGCCCTCAGCCTAAGAAGGACATGGACCTGTTGGAGCAAGTCCAGAGGAGGGCCACGAAGACGATCAGAGGGTTAGAGCACCTCTGCTATGAGGACAGGCTGAGAGAGTTGGGGCTGTTCAGCCTGGAGAAGAGAAAGCTCCGGGGAGACCTTACAGTATCTGAAAGGGGCCTACAAGAAAGCTGCAGAGGGACTTTTTACAAGGGCATGTAGTGACAGGATGAGGGGTAATGGCTTCAAACTGGAAGAAGGTAGATTTACATTCGATCTCAGGAAGAAAGTTTTCACTATGAGGGTGGTGAGGCACTGGAACAGGTTGCCCAGGAAAGCTGTGGAGGCCCCATCCCTGGAAGTGTTCAAGGCCAGGTTGGATGAGGCTTTGAGCCATGTGGTCTAGTGCGAGGTGTCCTTGCCCATGGCAAGGGGGTTGGAACTAGATGACCTTTAAGGTCCCTTTCCACCTAAACCATTCTATGATTCTACAAAATCACTTCCAAGAGATCTGAGGAAGAGAGTGGCCATTTCTCCTCCACTTGTCGTGAAGAAAACCTGGTGCATAGCTTTATCCCTTCATATAGATGCAAGGACCCTCCTCCCCCCAGAGTATAAGAAATAATTTGTAGGGCATAGTTTTTGAAAGTGTTCCGAGTTATTTGATAACGCTCATATTTTGCATTGACATCCTTGTTTACTTAAATTTCTGCTGCTGTTTGAAGCTTTCTAAGCTAGAGCCGCTGTTTGGCATTTCCCCAGACAGAATTGTTTTTATGGTAAGATAACACCAACGTGAAGTACTTCCTCCGTTTGCTGTACTGTAAACACACTTGTGGAAAAAAGGCATTTTGCTGCAAACACATTGTCACAAGAAATCGTAGAAAAAAAAAAAAAGAAACCCTAAAACAGTAGCGAGCAAGACAACCTCCCCCTCTAGAACATGACCAGCACTTTTTAGACAAGTCTTGTTGAGAAAAATGGTCTATGCTAAGTTTCCTAAAATAGTGTATAATAAATTTGGAACAGGCTCTATTAAAAGTAAAAAATATATTGAAATTAATTTAAGATATAGTTTAAAAAAAAGGTAGCATTTTGTAATATTTCCATACTGATATACAATCACAAAATGAATCTACAATTAATGTATTTTGACAGCGTGTAACATTTTTATTTGCTTATGTAAGCATAACTTAAAGAAACTACGTAAATATAAGCTGTTTCTATTAGGTGCACAAAAGCTGTGTACACCTACAGGAAAAAGGAATTTAGTTTAAGCTTATCTAACAGTGCGTGCTAGTATTCACTTACATAGAATTATGTTCTTTCAAAGCACTTATGAAAACCACTGAAAAACTTGTGAATACCTGCCTAAGGATCTGCCTATATACACCGCCCCCCCCCATCATAATAGTTCTCCCATTTTCTCACCTGCATGCCCAGACATGATAATAATTGTGCATTCTACTTCTGTGGTACAGCTACTCAAAGAAGGACTCTGTATGTATATATGTGTCTGTGTGTATATATAATTATCTCCAGAAGGTATCTGTAAAGTATGGCCAGTTTACACTGTAATCAGTATCACACTTTGGAACTTACTAGCAATTTTACAAGTTATCTCAGTAAAGAAATTCTACCTCTACTGAAGTTTCTACCTTTAATTCCCATTAACTTCAGTGTTAGTATAAAGATTAAATACTAGTATCTTGACACTTACAATTTATTCTTGATTTTTTCCCAGTCTGTCAGTTTTGACTGCTGCAAGTTTTTAACGAAAACATGAAAGAGGTTAAGTAGAATATACGCACATATCAAAATTAAATATGTTGTCACCTGAAACATTGCCCATGTGGATCTAGAACAAGGATAAATCAAGTAGTATATTACCAACTGTTTTCTCTCGCTCTTTTCTCTATTTGGAAATATGACAGTCATCTGATTGAATGTTACTTTACATAGGGGTTTTGAAGGGATGGCTGGAGAGAGAGGCAGAGAAAGTATTAGCTCCATTCCCCCAATCCCAAATTGTTAACTGTTGCTATGTTTATCTCCATGTGCCCAGATACCTGTTAATATTGTGATGACAGTGAAGAACGCTGCATAAGATGTGGATTTTTATAACCACTCAATAACAGATTAAGGAAAAAAGAAAAAAGAAAAAGAAAAAAGAAAGAAAAAGAACAGTACCGCTAACCACCAGCTAAGTGGTTCTTTTGATTACTTGCTGGTTATAGATTTCATTTAAAAACAAACAGTGTGTTGGCATAAACATTTTGGAGGTTGTAGGCAAGAACTTTTTTCACCTCTGCAGAAAAATATCAGGAGTGAGGGTAGCGATACAGTTTATGAAAATGTTGAACTCCCTCTTCGATATTAACTTGTAATATGACATTACCAGAAAGGACTTGTAACACAGTCATCTTCTGTGCTAGTTTCATAACTTTCATGTCCTGGTTTGAGGTAAAGCAGGACCAGTTTTGTTCAGTAACTTTGCTTGTTAGCTGGGCCTCTTCTAACTGCTGAAATCAACAGCATGTTGTGCAGGAAACCGTTCGTTCTCAGAGTGATAAGACCCATGTTTATGGCTGATGCCAAGGAACGGTATGCAGAGAGGCTCTGGCTTATACTTATTGCTATGGCAACCAAGGACAGCCAACTTTGCTACTTGCCCCGTTGGAGGGTCAGAAGCGGAAAAGCGTAGAGGGGTCACACCTGCGGGGAGGAGCAGACAAGACAGGTGACCCAAAACTGACCAACAAGGGTATTCCATCCCATCTGCCTCATGCTCAGTATATAAGCTGAGGGATCAAAGGGTCAGCCTCTTTTTCTTCAATGGCCGGCGTCCTGGGAGGACTCG
>VFFE01009004.1:42944-86010 GCA_008921705.1 Burhinus oedicnemus
TTCCATACTGCCTCCCACCACGGTGGAAGTTTTATTTTATTTTGATTATGAATTTTGATTTCAATAGTTACATCATTCGCATTGTCATAAAATCTTAATCCAGACCCAAGTCAAAGAATTAAAACCAAAACAGATACTTCTTTCTACTCCAAAAAGAACAAAGTTTCTAGAAGGATATTACTGTAAGACTTCCCAGAAAGTGAACATTTTTAGAACTAGTTCAAACCTATCAACTCTTACCGAAAGGCAAGTTGCTCAAACTCTGTTCAAACGGCGCATGTGTGCAGGAGGAAGGGTAAACAACTGACTGCTGATTTCAGAGCTCTCTGAATTTTGCTTAGTATTTTGAAGTCTTTCAATTTCAAGCTATGACATCACAGGCATTTTTTCCTCAAGACCAAAATAAGATACTTAGTAAACTGATGAACATTCTCTTATTTGTAGAAGGTAAGACTCAAACTGTGAAAAAAGTATACTTTGGACTTTTAGAAGTAAATCTTCCCATTCAATATTTATTTCCTACCAAATGTTCCAGTTTCCTTACTTTGTCCTCTCCATGAAGTAGGTGTAGAGCAATAGACAGGTTCAGGTTAGGTACTCCCTTTTGAAAAAAAAAAACAGACAGACTCCCACCACCATGGTGCTCTCAAGGTTTTGACTTACTACTCTGTCAGTAGCTGGAGATCAGTGCTGTGAAAAAAATAATAGTCAACGAACATAACAGCCACCTTTGTTAAGGACAGCCAGGGTAGGGGTGTGCGGGGCTGTTGCATCTCATTTGAGTAGTGGGAAATATTTCCTATCCTGGAAGAGATTAATGACATTTCTACAGCCCAGGACTGCACTTCAGTCTGCTGAAAATTAAACTAATTTTTGAGAAAGGCTTGTGAAGAACTGACATTTAATCCTAAAAAAACCCCTTGGTTTTGCCAAATCTTAAAGTCTCCCTTAGTTAACTTGTTGATAGAGTACTTTCTGCCTTACTCAGAAACTCAATTCACCCAAGCTCTTTGGAAAACTTGACAAAGGGCACCACATTTCTCTTAAAGCTTTACATTTCTTTAAAGCTTTATTTTAGGACAAATATATACTGTAACACACGTTCATTAAAGCCCCCTCTTAGGATTTCCCTAATGTTTCTTTTACCTGCAGAGATTCTAAAGAATCAGTGCAGGAACCAGCAAGTAAAACATCTAACCCATTTCCCTCAATGGGTCATCGACAAGAATCTGCTGAGCAAGCGTGAATTCCATTTCCAATGCCAAGCAGAAGCTACAAATATTTACTTTAAATACATATTTAAACAGTTTGAAGCCACTACCTGCAAGCCAAGGGAGAGCAGCTCACCTTGCATTTTGGACACTTCTGGGCATTCCTCTGCCCGTGTTCGATTTCGTTGGCCCAGTGACGCAACAGCTTGTCTCCCTTCTTGTATTCTTTGCAGTTAACACCTTCATGCCAGGGAGAGTGGCACTTGAAACACCAGATGAATTGGCAAGATGGACACTGGATCTGTACAAACGAGAAAACACCACATGTTTGCAAGCTGGGTGCTGACCCAACTGGAAAGCCCATTTTAAAACTACTGCCCTTAAGTTAAGAGAGTGGCTGCCCAGCAAAGGCCTGACACAAGACGCTGTCGAAGCTAACTTGTTCTTTTTCTTTTTTAAAAGAGAGAAAATACAGAACTAATTGCTGAAGCCAGGAAAGGTCCCAATCAAAAGAAGCACAAGTAGCTTGGTTTAAGCATAGGAACTGCTGCCCAAATTCACCGCGTGGCTCAAATGCTAAAAGGCAAAATCCACGAAGCTTATTCAATTGTCTCCAATATATGCGTGAGATCATCTAAAAATTAGCAGCCAGTTTTCAGTGAGGTGGATCTCAGTCTTCTAGTTACAAACCTCACTGCTAAGGCTATCACCAGGGATTACCTGGTCTTCTGAAGGGGCTCTACAGAGCCCAGAATGGGTTATGAAGCTTATATTAGAAATGGCCCTGGGAAAAGGGGCCAAGAGCAAGGGTCTCAACCAAGGGCCACAACTACCACCTGGAACTTGGGCACCTCCTTTTTTTGCTCTTGATTGCATAAGGGTGAGCTGAGGCTGTGCCAAACAGCCCACCTGGTACAGTCCACACCTAACAGCAGAAACCACAAGCCAAGCTCCTTAAATTGAGAATGGATCCATTCTTCCCACTCCCTGAGTTTTAAATCATTGTGTCAAACAGGTACCATTGTCATCATGTCTTCCTCCAGAGCCTGGCTATTTTTTTGGAAAAAAGCTATGGCACCTGCTGCGTTTGTAGAAGTAATAAAGAGAAGCACATTGCAGGTGCCTATCTGATGAAAGCCAGGCCTCCTACCTGGATCATGACTAAGGAAAGCAAGAACTAGAAGCCACATTAGACACAGGCACATCTAAGGCTCCTATGACATCTTCACTTCTGCTGTGTTTGGCAGCAAAATGTCTCAGCCTGAAAGAGGGGAAGGCACCCTCTCAAGCAACTGCCAAGCCCTGTCCACTCGCTCCAGCTGCAGCCCATGCCTAGCACTGCTCTGGCGTTGTACCAGCTGATGGATGGGACTGAGGAATTCAGCCAGCCAAAAAAAACCCCTTTTGGGATGTATCTGTGTCCAGACCTGGTTCACCACCGAACCAGGATGTGTCTGTGCTGGCCATGCGTGGTGTAGGGGTGCTATTCAGGAAACTAAATCCTAGGGTGTAGTCACATGTGAAGTCCCCAAAATGTATTTCCGAAGTCCTCACTCCCACCAGTTGCCATGCCCTCTGCTCAGACATGACAACTGGTGGTGTGCTGCCTTGGCTCCAGTGCAAGTCCAAAGTAGGTGCTCTGATCTCCCTTAAGTATTTCGCTGGGGGACAGCCAAAATTATTATTTATGTGTGCAATTCCTACATCCATCGCTACCAGCATACTAATACAAAGCTGATCTGATCTCTGATGCATGACCGAGAAATGAAGCCGTCTGCTACCCTTAATGGTATTCCCCAAGTTCTAGACACAGAGATAGCATTTAGGTTTTTGCCTTTAATGTTTTACATTAAAAACCTAATTGACACAATGACTCAAGCTGAGCATTTTTATGACCCTAGCTGATCCATTTTTCAGTGGTTGTCTTTAACTCCACCTGTAGAGAGCAAAGTTGGTGGGGGTTTTCGGTGTTTTTTTTAAACACTGCAGCAGTGTGTAACAGCCATAGATTCATATGTATAAATTGATGTACCTCTGTCTGCGCAGCACTGTTTAACCAAGTATTTTACCTTTAATGGTGGACTGTATGATCTGGTGCTCAATGTGTCACTTCATTTTACCTCTTTATGCCAATCCACATACACAGATCAGCAAATGCAAGAACAGGAGTTAATGGTCAAGAGAATTACTAATTTTCTCAGTACCCATAAAACTGTCCAGGATCCTTTGCCTGGGCATAAGGCTAAAGTGCAAAGATGGGAAGCAGCATCAAGAAGTTGACAGATTTTCTTCTAATCACAATGCATTAACATTTTAGTCAGTTACTACATACCAGTGACTATCCTCGTAAAAAAAAAGTAAAAAAAATCATACTTGAATTTAAGTGTTAGAATACATACATTTCCTTCATATCAAGCAGACACAAAGAGAGTGTAATATTAAAATGGATGAAATTCTGATATCCTGTACCCAGTACAAGTATGACTTAATGCTTTCTATAGCTACAAAGTGACATTTTTGCTAAGGCACACAGTAAGATACCTCTCTCAAGAAAACTGCACTTATCACATGCGTCCTGTCAATGAAATAAATCACTGAAGACACAGGTAGGCAGCACAAAACCAGGAAAGAACAACAAGGGAAACTTGTTTGTAGGGTAATAACACATTAAAGTTGCAATGTGTGGATTACAAGTATTATTACTTTTTGCATGAAAACACAGTAATGTCTAAGGCCAAGATAAAGTATAAAACAAAAGCAATACAAAAATACAACCAGTGCCCTTTCTCTGATTTCTTGGTCTACTGGCCCAGATGATAAATGAAAGGAAATACGCTATCCTGCATCTTTGCTTCCCAGATGAATTCTCCTAATAAAACCAGCTTAATAGGAAAATTCCCACTCTGAAGAACCTGAAGAATAGCATATTTATTGCTACTAACCAAACTAACACAGAGCAGTGATCTATGTTTCCACAATTCTTTAGAAACTAATATGCACAAGATAGATTAGATTACTAGCAACTATCCTGCCCAATATCTCTGGATCTTCCCCCCTCCTCCGCCCCCAGCTGTGAATTTACGTTTTTCAATAATGCATGTCACAGTGACCTACTGCTGGGAAGACAGGTTATAGCAGGCATCCCATTGTATTACTCAGTATTTCTTATGCTTTGGCCAAAGATGAAGCTTGTAGCCACAATTAAGCATTCTGCAACCCGAAAGCTTTTATCAGTTGCAGTATTCAGACATTTGAGATAGAACATGAATGTTAAAAGATACCCAACCCAAACCAACAGATCTAGGAAGCTGCAAGTTAAAGCTTTTCTTAAACAAAATGCCAACATAATTTAAAACATAGGGTTTGTGGGTTTGGTTTTGGGGTTTCTTTTGGTGAACGTCTGACAAATTCATTGCAGGCTCTTTCTATTATAGCATGTATATAGTTGCAAGAAATATAGCAGCCACCAGGACATATATTTAATCTTACATACGCACACTGACATCAGATGTTTCCAAATACTTTACTTAGAAAGTACTGAAATACAGGATGAGGCTATAACCACATGAACTCAGAATAACATTTGTTACCATGAATGGCCCTGACTAACTGAAGTAAACAAGTGGGAACTGTCTACTTCATTACCCGGTTTGGAGCTCCTAGTTTCATCTTCCACCTGCCACCCCTGACAGCACCTTCCACAAAACTGAACTGGTAAACAGATTTTACATTTTGAATGGGCCACTTGACTTCTCTGTTGTTCAACACTGTCTGAACATACATTAAGCAGGCAAAGAAATGTAATTTTTTTAAGTACTTATGAACCTTATTTTTCTTGCAACTAGTGGCCGCAAAACAAAACCCTAAACCTATTCAAACTTGGATTCAGCGTGACACCAGTGTGCTTAAGAAATAGGAACACAACAGAGCAATTACAGCAGTCTTTCAGATTCTTATGTTCTTTCTCTGCTTTTCTGAAAGAAAAAAAAAAGTATGATTTGCTTTGTTTCAGTTTTAGTGCATCAAACAATCATAATGGGGACACAGAAGTGCTATCCACATATAATTTAAAGCAGTAAAATATATTATAGTCCAGCAAAGCAGCAAACTATATCTGAAAAAAACCCAAAACATTAATCTAGTGCTTTTTCAAATATATGTTTTTCCTCACACATATTTTTCCATTTATTTTATGATTTCCATTTCAGTTGACCAGAATTGAGAAGATGGATATATACACAAACTTCTATGCCATCTGGAGGTCAGTCTCCCTTGAAATAGAAAAGATTACACAACTTCCCATGCTAACCATTTTGGTTCTCAGCTTTCTGAAACACTGACCTTTGAGGCTAACATTTTCCATTTTCTTAGCTAGCCTCTTTACTGCAAAGTATTCTAACTATCATTTTCCTCACCTCCCAGGAAAAGACCTTCCAAAATTGGTAGGTAAGAGCAACACAAAACACTGCTTGATGTGAGATGACGATAACAAAATGGACTGCCCATTAAAAATATTCTGAGAGCCTGAAGCTGCACAAAGCTTAGTGGGATTTTCTGCTGCTTAGTGGAATGCTAGCTATATAATAGGACAGCCAAATTAATTGTGCAACTAACAGATTACATGAATTACAGTCTCTAACTACAGCTACCCAGTCACTTTATTCCAAAATAAATATGGGCTTCTGCCAAAACAGCTGCCTCCTCCTCATCACCAACCCATCCCCTCTCTTGTACCAGCTGAAAATAAGCAACAACAAAACAAACAAATCTTGTATCCCATTGGAGCTGATCTTTGATCCAGCTCCCGGTGCGACACCAAAACATCAACAAGAGCAAAAGCAAGCTGGCAGGAATGAACAGCTGAGAACAAAGAGGGAGAGCACGGCAAAATCACCACATCCACAGCAGTTCAGGCTCAAGGCAGACTGAAGTGATGTGTAGCCATGAAGATATCTGCTACTCAAGGTTAAAATCTGATTAAAAATGGGGGGGGGGGGGGGGGAACGGATTGATATGAACTATGCAGATCCACTCTATCACAGCATCTTTGCAGGTACAGATTCCTACTGGTTCTAGAGCAGCAAGTTTCAGAAACTCTTGAGTAGTTCAAACAAAAGATAGTTTATATAACAACTGCATTGAAAAAACATTTACCTTTCCAAAGCCAAGCACTCAAGCCCTTCTTTTATGCAATGTGTCTCTCTCAACAGAAGTGAACAAGAAAACTTCATTATGAACCTCACAGGTTGACAAAGCAGAAAGAGTCCAAGAATCAAGACTTTTTTTCCTTTCAGAAAAGCAGAGAAAGAATGGAATAAGAATCTGAAAGACTGCTGTAATTGCCCTGTTGTTCCTATGCTTAAACTGTTTCTTCATGGCAGGTGGCAGGTCAAAGAACTAACATTAAACCAGGTGAAATCCAGGGCTTAGGGGAAAAAACCTCTAACCCCCCCCAACTCCTCACAGAACAAGCCAACATACTCACTCTTGTGAATCCCTATCTGTACCATCCACAGACACCGAACTACCAATTTTTCCAGTTTTTGCCCATTTCCTTTGCACTTTGGCATAGCAGCTTTGACCAAAGGTTTATTAGGATCTTGTCTACAAGCAAGTCTTACACTCCCAATTTAGGTCACAAGAGACAGAGCGCGCTATTTCCTTAAAGTTGGACCCATTTGTGACACAAATATTTGATAGAGGAAACTAAATAGTCACATTGATGTACTCTGCTGTCCTAAGTGGCACTAATGGGAGAAGAAAGGTTTGGATAGCAAGTTTCCCTTTTCTTCTCCTCTTTCTCTCTCAACATACATGCACCAGCTAACTTTCTAGGCTTAGCACACCAAAACTTTGATCTCAAAGATGAAAAACAGCAGCAGCAAACTGAACTTAGATCAGTTTAGCTGACATAAAACAGCTGTAGTAAGGAAAATTAATTTAATAACTTTGCTACCTCTTTAAATGTAGATGTTAAGTTTATTTATAATTTTAAATAGTGTATCAAATTTTAGGAATGCCATTAATAACATTTCAGAAGTATCTGTTCAAATGTACTCTTGGATTTTACAGTGTTTTCCTGTTGCAGTGTATAGGAGAGCAAAGGTACTGGCACAGAGCCCTTGTGTGCAGTGATCCTACTGGTAGGCTTGTGCGTACACTTTCCCCACGCATGACTCAGTTCTTCTGAAGGCAGCACTTTCAGTGCTGGTGCAGAATTCCTCTGGTGCAATTGCTGTTTATATCGCTTGCATGTGAATATGCAAGTCTCCTTGTCTCCAGTCAGATGTCTCCTATGCTATATGTGGAAGGAAATGAGTCTGTACCTCCAAAGCGCCTATAATTCAAGGCACAGACAAGTTACCATACAAACAATCACATGAGAATCTAAGAAAACTGAGATAATATTGGTCCACAGCTACGTGTACATGGAACTAATCACATATACACAATCTTATGTATAGCCTCCCTTTTAAATCTTATCCCTGCAGCAAAACTCTTTCTTGTGTTAAGCTTAAAGTAAGTCACTAAAACTGTACCCATGACAAAAAACAACACGGGTTCAGGGAGCAGGTTGAAGCCCTGGACTATGATCATCCATGCTGTTTGCTAGCACTTTCCTAATGATATTTCTGATGAGAATCAACTAGACATTCTTCCAGGCAACACCTGGCAACAGCTCAAAGGACACATTTTGCCAGTCTGTTCCTAGGAGGAGACTTGAGCTCTGCAGATCAGAGTTACACATAACGCATCACCAAAGGACCAGTGCATCTGGCTTGCACTATTTCATGCATCACACAGCCTCCCATTCCTTCTGACTATGATTTGCAGGGAAGTGGTAGGAACGTTTTAACTATAGCATTTTAACTCATAAAAGAGCACTGGTGGGCAAGAATGACCCATTTTGTGCCTTGAGGAACATTCTCAGAGTTGGCATCCCATGACACAATAGCTGCACCACCTGTGACCCACATCAGTGGGACAGTAACAGCCTCTGGCACCGTAAGAGTGGCTGCTGCAGAAACATTACAACATCTAATCTATCCTGGACCGCACATCCTGTCTACACCTGAGGGAATGCTAAGCGGATGGGCGAAGGAGAAAGGCTGTGGGCAGAAGGAATTTTACCTGCAGTTTCAGATTTCTCCACCTCTGTATAAGATCCCAAGAAATCTGAAAACATTGAGTCCAACAGACATTGTGGCCTGTAATTGATGCACTGCACAGGTATACCTAAGTAGCTCATAACTCAGTTAGCTTTACCAAGGTTTCAACCCCACTGGATACACAACCTTCTACCTTTTAATCTCCATACTGGGCTGAATCTTATGCTGTGTAATTAGGGCTATCTAAACAGTCATCTAAACTCCTACTGAGGAGAACTGGTTTGTCCAGGAAAGGCCAGCTCAATCATGAAATTAACAACAATAAATCTAATAACCGGATGGAAAAACTAACACAGATCATGATGCCACAGACAGAATCTTTGTCTTCTGGAACTGAGATGGACCTTCAGCAGCTCAAAGCTGCTTTTAAGTGTAATATCTTCCTTTTTATTTTTGATTGAAATCACAGTATAAGCAAATGTTGTACTAAAAGAAGTGCTGTAAAAGTGCGTTTTTTCCCATTTCTGAAGTTTTTTGTATTGTGAGTGAGGAGACTACAGTAATGCATAACCTCTGGTAAGCAACTGAAGAAATCAAAACCAAGAAGTTGGACAGACAAAAGATCTAGTTCTAAGGAAGGAACAAGCCAACAGCATAACACCATAAATGCCCAGAATCCACTTGCTCAGAGTTTCAGGGAAAACTTATCTCTGCTTAAGTTGTGTGTCTAAAATTATTTGTTTTAGTGACAACCTTCCTTCCCTAGTCTTTTCTCATCATGACCCTATTGTTTGCATGTCAGAGAGAAAACACTCTTTAAATTGTGTGTCAGGACAAAATTATGCCACCTGCCAAAGAAATAAGGACTGAAGTTCAACTGTGGGAACTGTTAAAAATCAATTCAGTAGTTAATCAATGATGTACTACAGATTCATATTCCTAATCACAGCTTGCACACAGCCCCAGTGATGCAAGAAAGCTCATTTAATGCCCACCAAACGCCATCCTACTTTTGCAGTACCATCTAGCCCACGGCCCTGGCAAGCATGCTCACTTTATATTTGTTCTCCAATTTGGCAGGGGTAGGAATGTGGCCTCTCCTCCGGAAGGTTGTAAAGTGCTTGCACTGAGGGCATGGCTTGGTGCTGGAGTCAATGCGGCTGAGTTCCAGGAAATATTTATACTTGATGATGTCGTCGTGGGGCAGGTTATAGAGGACAGTTGTTTCATCCAGGTGTTCGCTGCACTCTGTGATCGGGCATTTTATATCCGCTTGTCCCAGCTGCACCTGGATATGAAAAAAAACCCAGAAGAGCTGTATGACCTTTTGCTTGGAAGAGGTAAGCAAGCATTTAGGGATTTTGTGAGGAAATGTAATTTCAAGTACTGTAACAATCCACAGACTATCAAACATATCATCTTAAAATTATTTTGACTTAGTCCAAGCACACAGCATTTTTTCCAGAGAGTATTTTCAAATCCAAACAGAAAAGCTAATTACCCTTATGACAGCTGCAGTTATTAAATGTACAGTCTCAGTGTATGTACCATGTCTATGCCCTCCGTCAAACCAAAACATGAGTCCTAACTAGCACCCATCCAGCACTTCACGCTTTGCATGTAATGGTCAGCGCTCCACTATCACAGCTCATACAGGCTGTGAGAAAGCAGGCAGCGGACACATTTGTCTACTGTTTCACTGCAAAACATGCTGGGAATCACAGCACAGAGAAATTAAGTCAATTTAGGATCATCAGTCTAGCAGCTCTGACTCAGTGCTAGCCTTGAGCTGATTCCTGCTCAGCAAGCTCAATGCCTCTGCAGTCTGCTTCCAAGAAGCTCCTTATATGCCACACTGCATAGGCAGAAAGCGTTAGCTGAGCCTGGGGCTGACCAAGCCAGTAAGTTTTCCCAGAACTCAGAGTTAGAGTTTAAAAAGAACCTCCAAAAAACCAACCAAAAAACCCCAACCCAAACCCTTAAAACGACAACCTAAAAAGACAACCAAAGCAAAAACACACACAGAAGCAAGCTCAAATTTAACAGGGCTGAAACTGCTGTTGATCTAATGAGCCCTGATAGTCCCAAGATGATCCATATGGTCAGATATCCGCAACGCATTTCCAGAGCTCCTGGATCTGAGAACAGCACTGGACCCCGGTCTGCACCCTTCACGCTTGGTGAGCTTTAAAAGCTCGGACTCTATGCCAAAACAGCAGATCCTACTTGGTCTGGGAGCAGCAGAGTTGCATTTGCTTGGCACTGAGCCTGAGCTAATAAACCCTGCTGGATCTTGAGAGTCTGCAAGGACTCAGCTTGAGCATGTTTGTGTCTGCCTCAAGTAATCTTGAATGAATGAGTGTTGACTGTACAAGTGGAGCTGACCACCAGCCCAATTCCTTCCTTAGCGAGTGTCTCCATGCAGAGAAAAAGGGCTTTAATGGTGTACCCAGCATCTTTCTAGGAATTACTGCTTCAAGGTTGGCAAACGTCATTTCCCTAGACTGCTTAGTCTTTAACATGCTCCACTATGAGAATCTGCCAAACAATACACTAAATATGATAGGAACACCTCAGATTTAGATGCAGATCTCACTACTGCATTGTGGTACCAGAAGACACATCAGAGACTCCACTAATGCAGTATTTAAGCTAAGAAAGGAGGGGGAAAAAACCCAAACCATCACAACCCTATCATTGCTGCCTCAGCAATGGAGACATATGGGCTCTAACTGAATGATGATTAAGTTAGTCAGAGCCAGAGGACTGAAAGAGTCATAACAAAACGGTATGAAACCCAAGGCTCACACTGATTTAAGAAAAAAAAAATCCCTATTGCACTCTCTTTGTTGTCTCAGCAATGTAGCTAAATCCAAGCACAAAGAGGTTAGGTATATGTTAGAGAGAGAAAAGCAGGGTGAGGACGGCGGCAGCCCATCCCAGGCCAGAGCACAGCCGAGAAGACGCCAGCGAGCAATCGCTGCCACAGTGCCCTGTGCAGCCTCAGCTCGGGGTGCAGGCAGATCCGCCTGCAGTACACCCACTCTTCAGAGGGAACTGCCCTGAACTTCACTTCCAGCTCTAAAAGGTGAGCAGAGCTCTACTACATGCAAACAAGGCTAGGCTCAAAGAGTTTGGCTTTTACATGGACCAATGCAAGTACAGGAGAAGCATGTACTCAAATGTATTTGGGGAAAAAAAAAAAAAAGCCCCAAACCCCACAAACTACATGCTGGGGAATGTCCACATTTTGTACCTGTAGGACACTAACTCACCTGCAGCAGCATGCAAAAATCAAACTTGAGCCTAGAGTGACTCTTCTCAGAAGAATCACCTAGTACATCATGGAGCTGTGCTTAAAAAGGCGGAAGATGATCAATCCAACACTATAGCACTTCAAAACACTAAACTGAAAACAACTGGCTACAGAAATATGAAAAGCTATTGCAGTACTGCAAGGATTAGCGTAAGCTTCTGTTTAAAGAAGTATAGGTACAACAATTTAAAACCAAATAGTCAAATTAATCCCACCTATGACTACTTCAGATTTTTTTATTTTTTTATTTTTTTCTAAGCATTAGGGAAATACTAAAAGAGGCAAGTCCTTTTGCTAAGAGTAAACTAAGCTACAACAGAGTAACACTTCACAGTGAGAAGGCACATTGTATCCGGCATCTGAGCTGGTACTTAAGCAGCACTGCTTATACTAAATGCTAGTTAGAACAAACCTGCATTAATAATAAGAAGGAATACAAAGCTGAACACTTTCTGTATTTCATGCCTACACAGAATATGATTAATATACGTTGTACGAGTCAAGTGTGGTTTCAGTGTTTATTTTGAAAATATGTTTTACACCCACTTGAAGTAAATCATTTTTATCCTCTCTAATAGTTTCAGCGTTTCAAGTTTGGCAAAGATTGATCCTTTTCCTGTGTTTTGAATGGGACTGAAGTGAACAGAGCTGGTTTGCTTATTAGCAGTAACTTCAATGGAGCCTTGTCTTACCAAAACAGTCCATCTTTGTTTGTGAACTAGCATCAGCAATTGATGTAAGTACAGCTTTAGAGGTAGCCTGTTAGGCTACCTGCTGCTGCAGACCCAGAAGGTGCTACAGAATGGGGGGAAAAAAAAAAACCAAAAACCCAACACCTTGTGTAACATAGGTAAAAATAACTGGTTTTATTCTTTTCCTTGATTTTTTTTTTTTTTAAGAAATTTTGAACAGCCTTATCCTTCAATATCAGCTTATCACAACGTCAAACCCTGAAGTTTTAAGAAATCTTTGAATTTCAAAATACCACTGTGTATTAACAACTTAGGAACTCTCAGTATACACAACAGTATGGTGTATTTTCACAGCATGAGGAACAACTCAGATATGCCTAAAAGCAGCTGAGCTGCAATACAGTGTTAAATGTCAGGCAGCACCCAGTTCTTGCATGCAGCTTTGCCTCACTTCTGTAAAGCATCTCAGGAGGGGCTAGCTCTGCTTACAATTCGTAAGGAGAAAGCAGTCTTTTCTGACTTTCATCCCACAGAAAGGTAACGTTTAAACTTTCAGGAGAGCAATATGTACACCCCCCCACCCCACCCTCAATTCTTGACATTTTGTTTGAAAAGACTGGGGTGGGTAGGCTGCGGGGGACAGACACCCAGACTCTACACTGGTCCACTTACAGCCCCAAAATGCAGTGATACCAGCAACAGAAGCAGATGGCACAGAAGTCAGAAAATTACTTATGCCCCCTGAGCATTTTTTAAAAGGAAATCTTTGTTAGCTACACAGAAAACAAAGTTCAAACTACACTGGAAGCACTGATTTATACCTGTCATTTAGCCTGGCCCAAGCTGGATGTAACATAACCTGTGCAGGCGGTACTTGGGCAGCTGTATTATGGCCATATTCCTTAAAAAAGGGGCCATTCTACTTTAAAATAGACACATACGAATGAGCATTTTCTAACTGAAACTTTACTCTTAATTCAGAGCTGTATACGCTAAATAAACCAGTAAATTGTTCTTACTCCTCACCTATTAACGGTGAAAGAAAAGTGAGCAGTACCACGCCTAATCTGCATCTCTGTAGAGAAATTCAATTTCTCCCCGTGCACCAATTTCTCCCCTCTAAACTACCAAGGATGTTACGCATACTAAAGCTTATTACGGAAATACACAGATGCAAGTGAAGAAACAGTCTGGTCTACAGGACCTTCATATTCTACAGGGAAAGAAACAAATGAGTTAAAGTTCCCCTTATTTGTAAGCAAAATTCCATTGCTTTCTAGTTCACTGGAAACATTGCTCTTTCATTTTTGCTGGTAAGTTGCAAATCAGTGAAGAATTACTTTTCTTGTAGGTTTGGGAAGCAGAGAATGTAATTTTGAATTTGTTTTCTCTTAAAAAAAAAGATTGTAATAACTTTGTGGAAAATACTTGAAAGATTCACCATGGTTCCGGACTCCATAGTGGTAGGTGCTAACCAAATGAAATCCAAGTAGACATGATTCAACAAGCGCAAACCAAAGACAGTGCAAACTTTTACAAAGCATTTTGCACGTGCCTTTGAGGTTGTGGTTCCATGACCATTTCTGTGATTTGAGTACTAACTGCAGCAGTCCAGATACCCTACCTGATTTGTGGCAGTGGTATCTATGGGATTCCATCAAACTCCTTTCACCAAAAAAAAAAAATAAAAAAAAAAAATAATAATCCTGTGAAACAGATTCTCTTTTTTACTCCATTCATCCTCCCTCCTTACTATTAAATGGTACAAATCCTCAGTGCTGCAAGACAAGCAAGAATGAACAGCTAGAACTAACAGTAATTAGATTAAGGGCTGCTTAAGTTGTATCACCACCAAATAGGAAAAGAGACTGGGTTTCTTGTGTGCCACTGGACATCTTCGCACAAGTTCTTGCCTGTCATTCCATTACTTCACAAACCATACTCCATGGGGTATGCTTCACTACCCCCCCCCTTTATTAATTTCTCAACACAGCAGACTTGCAATAAATTACTTTCTGAATCCCTTTCTCATCAAGTCACCCCACCACCTTCTCTGCTAACCCCTACCTGTAACCTCACTCTAGTCAAGAGCCGTTGCTCCCCTTCCTAGGAGGGAAGGGCTTCAGTAGCCTTAGCAGGGCGTATGTTGCTGACCTCAAAAGGATCCTGAGAGAGTTCAAAATGGTGAGGATGTTTTGCACACTGGCATTGAATTAATAACTTTTTTAGTTTTAATTCATATTTTCTGCTATGACAGGAAGTATCGGAATGACCACCTAAACAACTAGAATGACCAGTCTTCCTTCACAGTCAGTGGAGAAAGAGGAAGGTGACTGAGGCAATTCAAAAAAGGTGGCAAATGTCAACAGCACCTTTAAGATGCCTAGGAGAAAAAAAATATCCCACTTTTCCCCAGCTCAGGGACTCAAAGAAGCCCAAGAAATCTAACTTCTCCCAGCACCAGCGTCTGACAGGTATTCAAAGACAGAAAACCCAAATAATTTCTTTATATGTGACAGATATGCATTTTAAGTTGCATTTAAAATGGCCATTTATTATTAATAAAAGTACAACCAGAGACTTCCACTAAAAACAATAAATCATCAGATTTCTATTGTGTCACAAGCTTACACAGACCAACTGTAAGAGGGTCCATCAGGATGTTCACCTTGACATGTCCTCTGAGGACACAAAGTCTTTGTTCTCCTTTCACATTGGTACTACACACCTGGATGAAGCAATGACAATGACGTGGTGGTTCCTGCTCCATGTGACATTCAGAAACAGAAAGTCACTTGGGCCAAAATGTCGCAGGCATGAGCAGACACCACCTCTTCTAGACATACTGTTACACAATTTGCTTTAACCATCACATTGCCAACACTGGAAGAGACACAAAAAGAAGCAAAGTCTCAGGGCCTTTGAAGAACATGTTAATATCTTATCCTTGAGGAGAAAAGCACACAAAAGCAAGAAGCTGGGAGAGAATCACAGCATACATAACTGCAATCCAACCACCATCAGTACATCAAAGGTTTGACCTTTCTGCTCCACAAGCATGTCTTCTGAATGCTTTACAACGCATATTTAAACATGGCATCAATTTACATTCTCAAAGCTCATCTAGTTTTCACAACCTCAGCCACAGGCTGGGAGGATTCCAGCTTTGCCCATAACACTCTGAGGATCACTTTAGGGAGCGCACTTACACAAACCCACGTCCCTGGAGGGCTGTGGGATAGCGCAGCCACACACCAGCGAGGGTCGCAGCTGGCACCACCTGCACAGGCAGCAACCAGAGCAGCTTTAGCCCCAGAAACCAGCCAAAACCTTAACTGGCAAAACTGGCGTCCACAGCCAACAGCCCAAACCACAGTGTCTGTTTCCCATTCAAACTCTTCTTTTTCCCCCAGTCACATATAGGACTCACCTAAAGAACTGTGAGGATAAGCTAGCAAGATATACTTCAGAATACACCTACACTCAACCAAAACCTTTTTCTTAAAGGCCTCTTGATTTGCTTTGTCATTTGACAACGTGCTCGCATGATGAAGCTCTGCTCCTTTTGCCTTCCTTTTACAGGACCAGGTGTTACCTGCTCACATGGATTTGAGGTCCACAGGAACATTCAGCTTATATTTGTCCTGTTCACACAGGAATAGCATTTACAGAATACTACTTACAGAAAAACAAATTAACACTAAAATTCTCCCTCACAAGATGTAAACAAGTAATTATCAGCCTGCATGAGCTCCCTTTCGTCTCCTGTTACTTTCTCTAGCACCATGTCAATCAAAACCAAAAAGATTCTACCTCACTAATGCATTTAGAAAAACTACGTTGCATAAAGTCACGTTTCTGCCTGCTACCACTCATTAAACCTAGTGTGTATCATCAGCAAGTGTGCAGTTTACACGCTTTCTGCTCTGTTTTTTGGGCATCCACAGTGAGCCAAAACCCACAGCAGAGGCAACAGTCAGTCCCGCGGCCGGCCAAAACCAGGGCTGGTACACCCGGACAGCTGCCCACTGAGCCGAGACACTCTCTGACAAAAAGGCACGCCAGAGTTAGACGAGAGATCGGCTGGCAGAAAGCTTTCACAACCTCTGGGAGCCCTGGAGCGTGCAAGATAAAGCAATCTTTCATCTCACCTCTGGGGATGAACGCGGGGGCAGAGGGAGGGGGAAATCCCAGCGGAGGAACATAACCCTAGAGGAAGCGTGGCAGAAACTGCCAGCCTTGGAGGAATCTGACCCAAACCCACAGGTCTTTCAGCATTCGTTAAAAGGAAGAAGGAAATGCATGAGAGCTTTCTTACTTTGACCAGGTGTGCATATTATCAATGCCAGCTAAGTATGGGTATGGTAATTTTTCTGTTCCTTACAAGACACAATGACTTTTACTAAAAAGATCCAAAGATGCTCATGAAGGAAGAGCTTTGAGGACAGCAGACTGAGCCAAGTACCTGCCCTTTTTGGAGTGGAAAACAGAAGCAAATATATCCAAGCCCTAAGAGCAGTTGCTTTTGTCTAGGAGCATGACCAAAAGACCCAAACCTGCTCCGTTTTAGCGTGAAAGGGATTCCAGAAATGAAGCAAGAGCCAGGAGACCATCCACATACCACAATATGCTCAAATAACCCAGCCATCTCGGGAGCGAGCCCTGCTCACAGGGGCTCAGTAGCATTAGGAAATACAAGTAGCAAAGCAGCAATACCTTTGTAAGGTAATGGTTTGCTGGACTTCCAGCATCATACTAAAACATCACAGCCAAATAGCACAGAACCAAAACAAACCAACTCCCACAGCTGACACTAGTAAAATAACTAATAACTAAGACAAAAACCAGTTAACTCTTTAATCAGCAGGCTTAAATTCACAGGAGAATAGCTTGTTCTTCTACAGCCAGCAGAAGACTTGTAGAAACTGTTGTCTGTGTTTGAATTTGTTACCAGCCAAGCCCAACCCAGGTCTGTTCTGCCCATCCAAGTGCTCTGGCAAGGAACAGACATGGTGAGAGCCGAGGCTGACACACCAGGAAGACGAGGAGTGAACAGGTTGAGGGGTTGGGATGCAGACACAGCAGCAGCCACCGACCATGTGCTGCAGGAGCCTTCCCCCTGCCACGGGGCAGCACTCCTCGCTTTCAGCATGTGGGGACCTGACCTCCCAAAAGCAGGAAAGTCATGACATGAGTGTTTACGGTAATTCATTTAAATACTTACCTCAGAAGACAATAAATTAGAAAAAAAAAAAAAAGAATCAAAAGCCCATTCTCCCTTTCCAATTAAGAAGATTAAACCAAAGTGTGCTCAGTTACTTGAGCAGGTTATTTTTGTCCATATCTCCATCTCTTACAGGAGCAATGCTTAAAAAGGAACATAGCTGTTTCCTCATCTCATGTACAACAAAGTCCTGAACAGTCAAAACTCTGACCTCCACTGGGCTCGGACTGGATTAACCCAGATTCAGATCAATTCCAATGGAATAATACTGCTAACTATTAACAACTAGTATCACAAACAAATCCTTTCCCATGCATTTCTTAAAGATGGACAAAAAGTTAGCACTCATAACAGCATGATAGAGGAGTGGAAAATACATGGTCTCAATCTCCATTGAGAAATATCACTTCAGTCTTCAGGTGGAGCCAAGCAAAATCCACCAACAATTTATGTTGAAAAAGGAGATCAATAGGTCATTTTTGTACTATTTAGTAGGTAGGGTTCCAACCAGACACCAAAGCTGGAAAAGGCTCCTGAGTTCACATTTGCCAACCAGAGCTCCCCTTTCAAATAGAATAGAGCCCAAACCACCATACATTTGCACAACCTATTCAGTTATCTGTATTACTGAGCATCTAATAGAGATTACCCCAGCTAGTATCATCAGCAATAGTTAATTGAACCTTTGGTTTCACCAGCAATGGCTGCTGTTATGTTTTTCTGTTCTACCTACAGAAACATTTCAGGGTGCTTAATATTTTCCCAACTGAAAGTGGCATTTAGCATAAAATAAAGCTCTCATAATCGAGGGATGGAAGTAGGAGAGGTATGCTCCCACCTGTGTCACTACTCCATCCCAGAAGATGGCTACAAAACCTAACAGAGTCGCCATGGATGTGGGTGATGACTTAAAAATAGCAAGAACTTTTAAAATAAATCTCTCAACTATTCTCTTGACCACCCTGATCATCTACATTCCCTGGTCTGTAGAAAAAGGACAAGCATTTTACAGCCATTTCTTAAACTGTCATGCTTTCCTTAAGAAAGCTACCTAAAACTATTTATAGTTTCCATGTCTTTGCTAGGTCTGAGGTTGTAGGTGAGTTTTCTTGTGCACGTAATTAATAGCATTTTGATTCTTGAGAATCAGACACGAAACCAAGTTGTACCCTCTTGACTGGATAAATTTCATATAGGAACAGCAGAGTTGCATAGGTGCAAGCAAAAGCAGAAGAAAGCCTGAAAAGTGCTTTTTAACTGGCAGATGATTGTCAGGAATGCTAGTAACATACCTCATTCCTAAGATTTAAGGTGGAATAGATCAGGATAAAATATCATCACTTGGCTTCCCCTACAAACAAGGTAACTTAAAGAAATTTGTTTATGCACTGAAGTTGTTACAAAATAGCTACAGTTTGAATTCTAAATAGTTATTCTGCCCTGCCTTCCTGAAGAGGAGACCTATGCCAGCATACCAGTACACAACAAACCACAATAAACAAAGCTGCTTTTGGTGAAAAGCTACTCTATGAAAGGTACCACAAATTGGTAACTTTTACACAGCTTAAGCGATAAGAGGGCTAGTGATGCATTTTTAGGGATACGTACTTCCTGGGAAAGGCTAGCGCAGAATGGACTTCCAAGCTTCCCCCCACACACCATCATTTGGACAAACCCCAGGTACTGTGCTAAAGCTCCAATTTCACATGACTTCATGAAGTTATTTCTCACAATGCATTTTAAGATTAAACCACGTTTCAATACACATTTAATGCAGTGATGGATCCAGCCACAACAGGGAGCAAACGTACAAGATCAAGATGTCCAAACAGCACAGCCTTCTCCAGGGAACAGTTCAAGGCAAAAGCTTAAAGCGGTGGCTCTGATCCATACTTGGAGAAGCAAAAGTGAAAGCAAAGCAAAAGTGTCGCCCTGGTAGGAGCAAATCACCCATCATTAAAACAGTTAAACTACTACCTAAGATACCTCAGCAGAAAACGTATGGCACAGAAGTAAAATCCTCTTATACAAGGTGAAAGAACAATTCTGCCCCAGAACTGATCCAATCCAGTAGAGAGCTGCACTGGTCTAGCACGCAGTGATTTCTAAACTGCATATTTGACAACCAAACTATCAGAGTTAATTCTCCTGCTGATCAAACTCTGGCTGTAATCTGGGGGTTGTTACTGCATCAGGTCAGTCTCCCTGAGAGTTTGCCAGAATTGGGTCCCAACTGAAGCTGGAAGACAGCCTTCATCTGGATTAATGGAGAGTGTGTGTGTATTGATTGCTGCAGACTTTTGTTTGTCATAAGCAGCTAGAATCTTTGCAACATCACAAAATCATTAGAAACAGCAAAACAAGGGGAGAAGCAGACAACACAGATGTTTTACACCAGGGAAAACAAACCGTAACTGTGTTCAGAACAATATATTCTGCTTACCACTTTTTCATAAAAGAAAGAAAACATAAAGGAAGCTCATTTAAATTCCTAAAGGCAGCCCTACCAGCTGATTAGGCAGATAAAATATTCATTTTCACATCAGGTTTGCCACAAGAGAAGGCATTACGATTTCCCATTTGTTCCAAATTCTCTTTAAAAAAAAAAGAAAACTAAAAAACCTGAACACTACTGCTTATTTATCTGCTGTTTATACATGTAAATCTATGTCTAAAAAAGTATAACATAATATGGCTTTTACTACAAACCCTTTACTAGTTCAAAACGTTGATATGGATTTGACAAACCTATTGCATGTAGCGTTGTGCTCTGAGAGCCTGCTTTTGCTGCAAGGCACAAGTGAAGAACAGGGGAAGAATAAGTCAAAATACCCCAGGTTAGACTCATGTCCAAAATTTCAGAGTTAACAGTGAGGAATAGATTTGATTCTTGCAAAAATACTGTGGTGATCAGGTAAGACTGTGGAAATACTTGCATGTAGGAGAAAAAAAACCACAAGGTAAAATTAAGGCTTCCCTTCCCTCCCTGATCATGTTTCCAATCACTTTTGTTCACCCTGTATCACCAGGAGTTTAGCCCAAGATCTCCAGTTATATCTCCACCTACATAGACCTGAAAGGTTTGGAGTGCAGGTCCAACCAGACCACTCACGTATCGGCTAGTCCGTGTATCTCTCCCCAGGTCTCAGACCCCTTCAGCCATTCCAGCAGGTCACAGTCAGTCAAGACTGATGTTATCTCAGATTGCACCCCGACTAATGGCTAAAAAATTACAGAAGTCAATATAGCTTTTCCTTCTTGGTGTCTATGTTAGAGAGCAATCACGAGGCTGCAAGGAGAGAAGCTTCAGCTGGCTAACATAGGAGACTGAAGTGTTTTTAAATTAGTTTTCCAACTGAGCAGACAGCTGAATTAATTCTCCCTGTGACATACGATCACTAGTTCACAACCCAAAAGAAAAGTGGGAAACACACGGCCAAGGAGACAGCTCTTGCAGAGGTAGCTGGCCACCAGTCGTCTTACCTGTCTTGTCAATCTACACCTTCAGATCATGTACCAGGTACTTCTCGCGTTAACTTTGCTTACCTTTAGGAAGCTACAAGCCTGAAATATGCTCAGAAGCTCCCCTCAGTAAAAACAGTTAATGGCAACTATAGCACCAGGGTTAGAGGACTGCATCCGATTCCTTCTCCATGCAAATTATGCATCACTGTTTTCCGCACACATGTCCTAAAATTACTTACCTAAAATTGCTTCAGAAAGCAGCCTGTATTTTGGCATACCTAGGTGATTATTAGGTTTTTGAGTACTAAAGTATATTTTCCCATTCTGTACAAGTACTTAAAATGCTCAACAGCACGTGTGGAAATCCTTCACTGAGCTTCAGGTCTGAACCTGGCATTTGCCCTAACACCCACCCTGTGACCCTTTAGACGGCCTTCACACTTTCTGCTTCTCTGTTGGCACTATTTCTGCTCTCTTCTCAGCTGTCTCTGGAGGATACAAGAGTCTTACCTGTGAAGCTAAAGCAAAGGAAATAGTTATGAAGTAACTAGGCTTTTAAGATGAAGAAAAGCATTACTTGTAAGGAAACAACTAAGTCAAACAGGTACCCTCAGCAACTTCTGAACAAGAGGCAGGGAGGAACGCTATCAACAACTGCCATACATACTACAACACACTGAAGCAGTTGACCGTAAGAATAAAGTGATTGTAAAGGATATACGAACTGGACACCTCACTAACTTGACATACACTGGAAAGAATTTTTACTAAATATAATTAATTGTCCTGTTCCAAGGGTAAAGACATCACCTCCAGAGACTCCAACTTAAAAAACAGTTATGGGGGGGAAAAAAATGCCTACAACTGGAGGAAAAACGCTGTTTATCATTTTTGTAGACACTGTCCATCTATTTACAAACAAAATTACTTCAAATTTATCTAAACTCTTCCCCCAAAAAAGAAAATAAAGTTTATTGATTATAAGGGTTTGTAAAGTGATGAACAGGTTGTTAGATACCTTGAAACATCACTTCTGCCGCATTAAACTTTTTCAGGGCTCCAGAAACTGGGTTGCCACACTGAATAATTAAAGAAGCAGCTTCTTTCCTAACAGTAGGTATCAGAGTTTTCACCACCAGTAAGGAATGCAGCCTGGGGACCAGGGGGTGGGCAGGTGAAGAGAGGTGAGGGAGCTATCAAAACAACTATATCCACCTCCACTTCTGAAACCACAGACTCCAGTAGTAATTGAATTCAATACTAGCTGAGGAAATTCTAGTTTCATTAATTATTTCCAAAGCATGTATATAGTCCTCAGTGGGAGAGAGGTTAACTGGTAGGAACTGAAGCAGCACAGGAGGAGAAAGGAATTGTTACAAAGCATGGTAACAGAGAATGCACAAGAGGGCTCGTACACAAGGACATGCATCTCTCCAACTCAGATTTTGCAAGACCAAAAAGAAAGGATGGGCAGCTTTTGTGACAGATACAAGAAAATAAATAGAATGGTTATTAGCAAGAAGATGAAAACTTTTCAAAAGTATGTGATTTAGCATTTAGTTGACATTTTCATTGAAATGGAAGCACACCACGTGATGTTAAATGCCACTGACCTGTCTATTCAAATATGACCTCTCTCAAAGTATTAGTTTTGTTTCAGATTTTTAATGGACTAAAAATTATTTTTTGGGGTTATTTTTTTGGGGTGGGGAACCCCTAAAGAGTTCTTCCAGAACAAATACGTCTACCTAGTAGTTGCAAACCACAACTACCCTCTATGGTTAAGCAATCATGTGATGACCATTTGCCACCAATACAAGCTTCTGCGGAGGTCTGGCTAGCTGCAGTGGTTTACCTCAGAAAGGGGAAAGCAGTCACAGCTGCTCTAGCTTGTTTGAGGACAGGAAGACAAGAAGAGAAAATTAAGGGAAAAGAAAGAAGAGGCATCCACTTCAGCCTTTTCCACAAGTCACATCTTTTCCCTCCTGCAATTTTTCCCTGGAACATAAACGTCCTCTTGCCTGACATACAAGGGGGAAAAAAGTCTGCCCTTCAAAATTTTCTGAACCCACCTAATTTCCCTCACTTTAATAACACATACACAGAGGCTGGCCACCCTTCTGAACTGCTCCAGCTGCCCCGCACCTTCATCCAGGGAAGGCTCTGCACTTGTAAAGTCTCTTTTTAACCTGCACCTGTACCAAACAGTGGGAGCTGCTGCTGCAAACTGCTGTTGCTGCCGCCCAGGAAACTGCTGCCCCAAAGCACACTGATTTTCTGTGCAAAAGAAAGGCAGTTATACTCGTATTTGTGACTTTCGTGGTTTTGGGAGCACATCCAAACACCAAGATAAGCGATGTGTTTGTTACACACTTTTCACCAAAATGCTGCCTGCAGCGAGGGAAACGGGTAGCACCCTGCTGCAGAGCTACATTCTGAATTGTACCGACGTTTCCCTAAAAGAAACAAAACACCGCTGCATGAGAACAAACATGTTGGTGATAAATTCCTAGTAAATTCAGCAATTTTGGAATTTCTATCCACACATGACTGCTTTTGATTCCCCACCATCACCCCAATATGCTATAAGTTTTTGAACCAGAAGTATCATAAAAGCTGAGAGTTTCTGGCTGCAACAGTAGGACAGAAAAACAGCTTGACAGTCCTCAATAAAGGATTTTCACCAATGATTAAGATTTCCAGGACTTGTTAAAACATGTCTCAGCACTTTCCTTGGTGGCACAAGATCAGGCTCACTGACTTTCCCACTCTCTTATTCCCAACTGGATAGGGAGGGACAGCATAAACATCCTTCCAGAGCCAGTCCCTGGCGCTCCTCCCTGCCCAGTATGATCAGCTGATGTCCTGCTGTGCGCCTGTGCAACTCCATCATTTCCCACAAACACACACTAAACTTTTAGTACCAAGTAACTAATGATACTAACATTAACATGGCACCTCTGAAATTCAGTGGTTAACTGAATGAAAGCCACTCTTTGGCTTTCCCCGCTCCCATACTCTATGTATTCCCTACAAAAATTGAAGATGACATAGTTGAAACAGCTGAAAGAGCATATAAAAGACTTTTTTTTTTTTTGTCAAAACTTCATTTGGGAACAGGGTAATCTACCTGAACAGCAAGAAAAAAGTAACTAAACAAACCAGTTAGAATTTATATTAAAATATAATCCTTTAAAACTGGGTCACTCAGAAAAAAATGACAAATCTGAAAAAGCCAAAGAATGCTTACATTTAAATCCACAAGCCACTTGCTGCCAAGGAATGGTAAGGTAGTATCAAGGGAAAGTTTCAGAATATTTTATGAAACCATTTAGTTTTAATAAAACATCTTTTATTACAGGCAAAATTAATCTTTTGTTGTATTTTGGTGCATAGGGTATCCTAATTATAAAGCTATTTTTAATAATGAGGTCTCTGAAGTCTACTTTCAACCTCTACTGAAATACATGTTTAATACAGATATTGTAATGTAAGTATCCTAAAAATTATAGAAGACTGAAGAAAATACTTAGGTATAGTTTCAGTGGAATAGAAAACTCTTCCAACTTATCAATGATCCCAAGTGATTAGTTACATCTCACGCTTTCAGATGGAGAACAACTGTGCAAGTTTTGCACAATGATATATGGGGAAGTCTGACAAAATTATATAGATCAGGAGAACAGTAAACGTTAGTAAAATCAGGAAAAAAGAAACCTCATACCAGTGCTAACTTCCATATACTACGCACATTTTGGGTCTCTGAAGTACAAATGGCTATGCTTAAAACTAAGTGCAAACTACAGTTCCATTTGATTTCTCATTTGCAAAACTGTAATCAGTAAGAAAGAACAGGTTAGCAAGCCTTTCACCACACAGGAAGAACGATAAAATAAATAGAGATCATAAAAGCATTTTTTAATGTGCATCCTCAGCTATTTCTGCTCACCTCTAAAGAAAGTTATTAATTTCTCATTATAGCATATGAATGTCTTGCAAATAAGAACATCTTTTTCCTAACATGACCTTGATTTACCCCAAAGCATTGCGCCTAGTGACTTTGAGTGCCAAAGGTGAGTTCAAAAACTGAGTCACTGCAATAAGTGGTCATCTATGAGAAGGCTGGATTAGGGGACTTGCCTAGGATCACCTTGGAAGGCTCTAATACTGCCAGGAAAAAACAACAACAATGCAGTTCTCCTACCTTAACAATTACATTATTCTCTCTCATCTCACGGCTCCTAGACTCATGAAAGCTGTAATCATCCTCCTCCTCAAAACCAGTTGTACGGGAGAACAGCACCTTCCATGCACTTTGTCAGCAAGCTGGAAGTCAATCGTTGTGTATAAAGGAAAAAAACTTGACACTTGAACTTACAGAATAACCACTAGCAGTAGTAGGCAGTCATTTTATGCTGATCAGCTGCTGGAGAAAGATTTGCCAGGAGAGATCTCATCCTAGGCAGAGCAAATGCAGACAGCAAGCAGATCCCTGCAGCCTCAGCTGCAGCCTGCCGGCAGCCTGCCCCAGCTAGCAGACACCCTGCCTCCCACGTCTCTCCTGGTCTCTCTGTGCTGGGTCTCCCCACACCAAGTTGTTCTTACTCTTTGTCAAGCCAGTCTTGATTAGCCTGCGTCCTCCACATGTGAAGCATTACAGGATTGCCATTGGCTTGTAGACTGCCTTCAGCTCCCACATCACAGCATTGCATCCAGAAACAAGGCTTCCCATCCCATTCAATTTAACTCCTCTGCCACCTCCGTGCTACTGTTCTTGCTGCATTTTGGTGCCCGCCCCTCCTGGATGACAGGAAAGGAACATGTACGCACACCAGAAAAGTGCCAGTCTGCTCCAGGATCCACCACAAGATATTACAAGGGTCTAAAATAGCCAGGATGGACAAAGAGTCAATCTTGCTCAAGACCCACAAGACTGGGAGAGCTTGATGCTGTCAGAATTCCTAGTGACTTACGCCACCTAATGAAAAATCTGCATGTTTAATTGCAGGTTTTCATCACGTATCATTTGATTCCCTGGGGACGGTATTTCTAAACGTGAAGACAGATATCCTACAACATTGAGTTCCCCACTCAATCACTGAAACACTAAAGATTTTTAGTGAAGTAGCCTAAATGTGATTTATTTTTTTGTTAATATACTGGCAAGAACAACAAAATAAGTGGGTTTTTCCTAAGTTCACTCTCTGAGGTATCCAAACCAACTCCTTGCTAGGATTTTCCCCACAGAGTCAAGTGGGATGGAACATTTCCATTTGGAAGAAACAAAGAAAATCTAGAAATCTGGGTTAGGATTGCTCAATTCTAACAGCAGGCAATAAATCAGAACTATGATAGATGGAAGATACTTTTACTCAAGAAAAAAATGCACTTGCATGGGACTTCAGTGAATTTCCTCCTTAGCTATGACAGCAGATAAACATCTTACTATGGAAGGTAGCGGATTCACGTCCTACATGGGACTAGACAAACTGCATACATGCAGCATTGACTACTGTGCAACAGAACTACTTTTAAGAGACACTTGGAAAGTCAAATCCACTGAGCCACAAATTTGAGCGCAGTACAGCAACCTGGCCAACCAGCAGAAACTGCTCAAGAGATCTAACCAGAAAAGTAGAACAAAAAAAAAAAAGTGGAGGGGAAAGCCCACAAGAAGAGACTCGGACTGTTTTATTTAACTGCCACTAAGATGGGAACATCACAATTCTGCCTGTGTTCCAGAAGTATTACAATTTCCTGCAGCAGGCAAGTTCAGAAGGAAACTAATAGCAAGAGTTCAAACATGAAAATCGAAAAGGAAAAATGAAAAGAGAAAGGAAGCTATGCAAATTGTATATATTTCCTCTTTCATGGAATAATGTGTAATTTAACTTCAGTATGAAGTTTTAATTATCATCACAGATATTTGTATTGTTACAGTAGTCAGTGTCATTCCATACAGTGTTTACAGGTTCAAGGAAGTTTTAGCAGTTAGGTACCACTCCCCAAATTTACAGTTTTCAACCAAAAAACCATTTTTAGAATTTTACAAGTTCGCAACTAGTTTCAGAATAAACTGTATCAAAACCCACCATCCTTCCCCCAAAAGTTGAGGCAAAACTGATTTTTAAGGTAGTTTAAAGTGGAGTTACAAGTAGGTGTGATTCCAAGGATTTTCCACTGTGGCCACTATAGGACAGCTAGGACTGATCAGCTATCCTAATGCTGCATTTTTTCCAGTTTAAAAAAAGAGCCATGAGCAATTTCTTGTTTGCTTGGGTTTGCAAAATGTAGTATTAGCACAATTAACATATCTGTTGTACAAGTCAAGACATGATATATGCAGATAACTTCTCCATATCCTAAACCCCCAAAAATATCACTTCTAAAATGTGAATAAATGGTCAAAGCAATAGTATGCTAAATGAGCAGTATATAGTATGCCAAGTTTCTTACTGCCATGTTTTGTGTTCTCTAAATTGTATAGTGACAGCTGCTCTTTTTTAAATAAAGCCCATTTTCTTTCTGGTCCCATTAGTGCAGCCCTACCTGTCCAGCTGTATTAGTCACTTCCTGCACGAGCACTAGATCACCTACACAGAATCAAAACACTTATTACATCCAACACAGTATACAGATTTAATTGAAACATTAAAGCTGTAATTGAGCAAACCTGTCCCCTGTGCCATCGCACATAAGTGTGTCAACTGCAAAACACTCTGGACAGGAACTCTATTGCTTCAGAGAAAGACTAACTCCTTCTCCAAACATCTTCCCACTCCCACCCAAAATATGCTCAAAGAGAAAGAGAGGAGGAAAAAAAGGAGGAAGAGCAGACAAATGAAATCTTAATCTCATGGTTACTCCACCCACTTTTCTCCTCATTTCTAGAGCTTGAGAGACAGCTAAGAAAAGGGAGAATGAAATCAATAAATCTTCTGCTACTTGGGGGTGGGGTGTCTTCAAAGAACTTTTTGTAATGAGCTTTTATGATTTTATACTTCCAGATTTCACAACTGCTCCACTTTACCAGCAAAAATATCTGCATAGTAGAAGCACAAGGCTACTGAGCTTGATCTTCAAAATCAGAGTGCTGAAATCACAGGCAGCTGTTGAGTAACACAGTAACATTGGCTAGTCCAGAACACAGACAAATCCCAAGCTCTCCAAGCTGCAAGTAACAATGCTTCCCATGACCTTGCAGTAAGGTCCGGGGGGCAGAAAAACAAGCTGTAGTTTCACTGACGCGAACGCAGTTCAACTCCCCCTCCAGAGGTGTACAGGGATAGCAAGGAACAGTGAAGAGCTTCTTAAGCCAGCTGTGACTGATGTGTCAGGAAGGTTCAGCCTTGGCTTAAGCATCTTAGTTTAATGCTACAGCAGGACACCACCAGTACAAAGGGTGGCCAGCTCTTAGACAAACCTGCTACGTGGATTGTATCTGCTCAAAAGCAGCTGGACAGACACAAGGACATGACATCTGATTACAAAGATCCTCCTGCAAGGAGATCTTTCTCTCCTGGTCAACTATACATTGTCAGGAAGAAAAACAAGACTCCGAAGACATGAAAAAGATAAGAAGAGTCCACGGTTGAATAACAATTCCTTCCTCCCAAATCACACAGTAACAGATGTTTGATTTCTTCCAATATAAAACTTTCACTTTAATGGCATTGATAATGGCAATCTATAAAGTGACCAAGTTAGTCTTAAGTTGTATAAACCTCTACCTTTTCAGAGCACAACTGCAAATACTGTAAGCAAAAGGATTGCTATGGAAAGGAAATACCATTTTAAAAAGCTCCTGACTGTGGAAAGGAAGCTCATCCAGGAAAGGGAAGAAGAAAGAGAGCAAAAGTTGGAAGCTGGTGAGAACAGAGGTCACTCTCCAGGATCTTCACAGCACTCATCAGATAAGCATATACCTTTTGAAGAAGTTCAACTTCCTGCCATAAATAAAGGTTTTATAACCCACTCAAAATACATATTAGCCAGCTAATTACTTCACTTCATCTGCCTTTTCTTATTCCTTGGGCAATACTTCTGCATTTTTCAAGTGTCTCAATAGGCCATTAACCAAGATGTACTATTATTTGATATACTCCAGATATAGTTCTCACCAGTTTTTCCACCTCAGCTTACGCATATGAAGTAATCCATTAAAAATCATAAGCCTACATCTTTCAGAAATGTTTTTGATGTTTCAATGCCTGTTGGTGTCAGCACGTATCTTATACAAACACAAAAACTGATATGTTCAAATCCAGAAGTAGGTTTGTTGTGATCAGATTAGTGCCTGATAGTGCTTCCATGAAATTTATCTTCCCAGACTTCACTGGTGAACTCAGAGACACTACACGAAACTAAAGCCCTGCAGGAGACCAAGAATTGAATAAAAATATCCTTTAATGCTACACAGTCTTCAAACGTGCAAATGCATGCAGGACATTAAAGACATAAGACACATGTGCTTGGCTATCCAGCCTCTACCTCTGCACAAGATTTGTTGATTTTCCCTGTGGATCTAACTTACGCATACAGCAGCTACAAAGAGCACAATAGCTTCAACAAGTTCATTTAGGCAGCCTGCAGGTATATTTTGAGATGAATACAGAAACTCAATGTTTATTGCATCTCAGCCTTCTCAGCAGCAAAGCCCTCTCTATGTACACCAAGCCAGGCACAAAGCCAGGATGGATTTCACCAGAATCCCCAATAAGTCACCTTGCAACCACCTCGAGCTACCAAAAGACTATCTGTCAGCCAACCTAAGTACTTTAAGGATGCTAAAGTCCTTCCAAAAAACTTGTCAGATATTAGTATAAAACACTGGAAGCAAAAAAGCCCCTTAGAACAGGACATCAAGAGAAATCCAGAATGAAGATGCTACGGCCTGTCAAGTGAAGCATACAGCTAAACTGAAGACTAACAGAAAGACAAGGGAGTTCAACAACAAGCAGCTACCACCTTCCAGTAATTCACAACACATTCGTCCAGCTGGTAACTGTAGTTTCATCAAAAAAAAAAATCAAAACAAACCCCACACCCAAACCACCCAATTTCAGAGATAGCTTTTCAATGTTACATAGTTAAAGTACCAAAGAAAAGCTATCTGTTCTGTTCATTGTTCTCATATAAAAGCAATCTGTGGAAACTAAAACAGTCACTGGTCTTTGCTAATTGTTCTTTCTGTCATAAGTTTCTTTATACATCAGCCTGCATGAATTCCGTTGGAGAGTTATTTCACAAAGGCATCCTCTATAGCCTAGGTTAAGTCAGGTAACAGCAATGCAGTCCCTTCTCTGCCAACGGAGGGACGCGACAGATCAGCCAGATTAGTCCAACCACAAACACAGTCTTGAAAACACTGTTTTGAAATTTATTTAAAAGCCATTTCTCCTAATATCAGTGTGAAATATTTGACTTCAGATTCCTTACAGACCAAAAAATGCTGGACACAAAGCATGGTTCGAAGTGCACTGCTTGCAGGTGCACATTGGGCATTAGAAAATCTTTTGCTGTGTTCAATGGTTAAAAAAAGTAATGTCAGAAAAGAAAATTCTTCCATTTTTTCCTCACTGGACTCAAGCTTCTCCTCAACAGAGCATGCTCTCAGAAGGGCAGGCGGCCTTCCCATCCAACTGGGCCAAATTCAGCACATAATGGTGCAACATAGCATGTCCTTCTTGCTGGCATTGAAGGTGCTGGCTTTGAGAACTGCTCAGATATTGCACCCTTCTTCCCAAATTCCTAGAGACTGGAGGGGCTCTCCCAGATCCCTCCCTTCTTTCCCAAATATATAGGCTCACGCTGATTTCTAGCCTGACTTAATCCACTGCAATTTCTATAGTTTATGTTGTGCCAAAACTTCCTTAGAAGTGCCTACCCAACTTACCTTCTCTTGCATTTAGAGAGAGCAGTTGTTTCTCCTCCCAGTTCTTATTATGCTAAAAGAAACAGTTCTGCATCTGCGCAAGAGCACTTTTCTCCTTGCGGTCCTTCCTGGTTACTGCCATTTTTCTTAAACACTGGTGCCCAAGATTCCAAATAAACTCTCCCCACATACAGTGGCCTCATTGCTCTCCTCTCTCTACTACATCCTCAAATATCATTATTAGCCTCTTGCATCACCTGTCATCATTAACCCAGATTTGCTGCCTCCTGCTAACATTCCAGCCAGGTGGGCTTCTACTTGAAAAATGAAAATCATCACATAAAAAAAAATAAAAAATCAGCAAATGAGTTTCTTAAGCCAAGATCTCAAGATGATGCATACCAGTTCTTCATGACAGTGCTGTACCTTGTTCCGCTGTGCATTTTTAAATAACGTGATATTTAATAACAGTCTTCAGGCATTTTGTGTCTTCGCAAACAAAACAAAAAAAAACCACCCAAAACCAACAGCCAAACCCACACAAAACCCCCAAAATCCTTCTATCATTTTGAGCTCTGCATCTTTTCACTTGCTATTCAAACAGGTAAGTAGCAACAAGGAACTTGTTTTGAGAGCTCTCTGGTGCAGGAAAAATTTCTCTCAGGAAAATAATGACCATACTTGGCATTGATTGGCTGCAGCAAACTAAAACTGTTGAAACAAGCCAGATCAAAAAACAGAGGTGTCCCATTTGCAAGAATATTCACATGAAAAACTTCACTTATGGAACAGAATATTCCTAAGGCAGTTTTATGTTATAAAACACTTGGGGATACTTTTAAAATTCCAGCTTACTGCAAGTTTCTTATTTAATGACACTGCAGGCAGCAGAGACAGGACTGGTGGGTACCAGCCTGGGCTGGACTGAGAACCTCAGTGCTGCAAGCAGCTCAGAGAAACGCTCTGGACCATGCCACCATGCCTGTCCAAAATCCGTGGGTGCAGATGCACCGTCAGGCGCTGGACAAGCCATGACTTCCGTCTAGATTGTGAAAGAGGAAGCAATGCATTAACAAGATCAAATTGCAGGTTTGATTTCATCAAGCTCCAATGCAAACCTCCACATACAGTCCTCTTGGACATGTTTTTTCCCTTTCCCTTGTGCTGCCTTTTCAATCGTTTTGTTCTGACAGGCTGTCACAGTTGACAAATAAATGGCCCTGCTTAGCCATGGACACTTTATTCAGTACCATGTTGTGGTGAAATAAACGTTTGCATGCTGTGCATGAGACAATTAGGGACTGGATAAGACCAAAAAAAAGTAAGAATGGTTGTAAAATGTTAATTTTAACCCAGATCAGTTTTTCTGCAGGTGGATCAGATGACACAGAAACAGTAAAGACCAAGCTGAAGGAACGGTGAGCAGCGCTGCTAGCTAAAACGACTGTAAACCTTCAGCATTAGACAAGAGGTCTGCTTTTCTTGATACAGAAAGAAAAAGAATGAGATCTAGAACTCATTTTAGATCCTTAATTTACTAGAAGCGGTGGCTTGGCCTTGTCTGGCTATGTCTCCATTTGCATTGGCCTAGGTGAGGTCCTGATGAAGGGATACTTCAGGCAGGATTTGCCGAGTTACTCTCACAAAAAGAACAGCAAATCAAGCCTTCACACGAAACACAGACTGAGGCAAAAGCACTCAGTAATGTGCATCAGCAGTAGTCACAACTAACTACAAAGAAGGTTTAAATCTTAGAGACCGGGAAGCTGCCAGCAATGTAAAATAAAGTTACAACTCCAGATAATGCCTTGAAAGAATGGGCATCTTCAGAAGTTTGAAAAATGCTCTCACATGTTATGAGGAATACAACAGAAGCAAGTCTGAATCTACTTTCCATTATACAAATGGATGAAAATTTCTGAGATTGCTTAATTTCCACTGCCTATATGTAAGGAAAATGGGGACCATAAATACGTGCATATTTTGAGATACTCAGATTTTAATAATGTATTTCAGTTCAGCCTTGAGGATTAGATAGCCGTGTATACATCAACACCAGTAAGTCTCTAACAGCAACAACATTTAGACAGAACTCTAGTGTTTTACAACCAGTTTTCTAGCCTTACTGAGTAGGATTAGTTCACCACAATGAAATACACTACCGCCACCGTAATTCTTCCTGGAGTGCTAACACCTACATTTTGTAGTCAGTATGTAACACTTGCTGTCAAATACTATATGGGGCACTTTTGCTCTTTTGTGGATCTGTCCATTCCAAAAATCTTTAAAGATGCACATTCTTTCCCCTTTTTAAGCCGCATGTTAATACCATAAAGTTAACTAAGCAGAGTTTCCAAGCTATTGCACAACCGAGCTGCACATGCACTTGAAAAGCACTGAGCAGTTTACATATTTGCTTCCGTAAGGCCTTTAAAGGAGTACTTCTAAGCAGACAAATTATACCTGGCACTGCACAGGTGCGCTGGAATGGAAAAACACAAGGTGTCCTCTCCCCAGAGAGCACTCACACAGCAAGCAACATCAAATTAGCTGAAAGCGCTAAGAAGCTCTCCCCCACCATTTCTTTGCCCCCATACAGCAGTGATGATACTGACAATAGTGATGTCCTTCTTTTTGTCTGCTCAGGAAAGCAGCACTTCTCACAGCACCTCCATAATTGTGTCACGGACAGCACGCTGCACCTACCTACTCCACCCCTCTGCTGCCTATAGGGCATAAAAGTCTTCCAGCAGACCAGTAACACACTAACCCATTATTTTCCTGGAAGTCCTGTAGTAAAGTTACATACTTTAAACTGTATTTAAAGTCGGGGAGGGGAGCACTAGTTGTTTGGTTTTTGAGGTCAGATTTATTCCTTGCCCACCTCCACCCAACAGGAAACCAGAGAGAGACCTAGTCCCATTTTACTTTCTCACCACCATTTACTAGGATAACTAGCCAATATTCAGCTGCAGGTTTAAACAGAGACCAAACATCCACCTTATATATGGAGGCCACCAGTCTTCATGATTCCCTTTTGTTTTATGAAAGCTTATCCCAAGCAAGCCCATTCTTACAACATCACCAAGCCCTTCCCATCCTCGTAACCTTCTTCTCGCTCTTCTTCCTTCCTTGTATTGTGTGAGCAACCCCACAGAGCCACATCACTGCTGAAACAGTTTGGATAGGACTTCCCTTTCCTACAAGCTAAAGGGACAAAGTCATTCCGATCCCCATCCTACACCCCTGAGCTGATACACCACCATTCCTGTGATATCAGGGAGCCAAACCAATTAAACTAGAGGTTTTGGCCTTTGCTGCCGTTCGTATCATGTCAGTGGTAGGAAACAATACACAATGGCAGCAGCATGACTAGGCTTGAGAAAGTTAAACTTTGCCCTTTATATTTTCCACTACAATATCCAATAGAGTTTGTACTGTTCTTAAAAACATCACCGCTGAAAGAAAACCATAGAAGGATAAAGACACTTTCATTATTCCAATGTTATATTCTTTAGGGGAGAAACATTTGGTGTTTTCTAACTGCACTACACAGTCCATTAGCAAGCTTGTAGGAAAAGGAAGTGGGAGAGCATTAGAAATTTCTCTATCTTTTTATGAAATTGTAATCTAGGAAGTGCACAGCCTTTCTCACAATGAAGTAAACAGGAGCAATCATACATCCCAAGAAGCTTGTCAATGAAAATATACGCTGGTCTTAAACGGAAGCAGTGAGGCAGGTACTATGGTAAGCGTGGACTCTAAGCCGTTTCAGTTCCAAAACTGGGTTAAACTACTGTTAAGCGTCTGACCTTCTGCATGAAAACCGCAAAGTTTTATTCTCTAGGAGTGAAGTCGTGAATTTGTTTTTCATCCTAATTTTTTTTCTATTTCACTTACATTAAGCAACTGCTCTCACAAGGCTTATTTACCCATACAATAAATGTATGGGTGACATAGCAGAAAAGCATACGTTCAAGAACTGGCTATTCAGTAGGAGTGCTGTTATTTTTACATTCACATTAACTTCCAAATAAAACTAATTTCTTTGCCTTACCAAAAATTTTTCCAGTACTTAAAAATGGACTAAAAAGTTAAATAAGCTCTTCATCACTAGACAAATGTGTCACTTTTTCTATACTAGAAAAAGTCATATGTATTTGGCTAATAAGATCCTATAGACAAGGACGTTTTTAAAATATAATTTATAAAGAAAGTATTAAAAAAAAAAGAGCGAGAGAAACATAAGTGCAAGCAGCTAAAGTATACTGAAAGACAGATAAACCAGCATAACTGGGTGGGTACGTAATGCGCTTCTTCACCAGTTTAAATTCTTTTGAAGAAATTACATCCCTTACAACTCTTAATCATTTTGACAACGTACTTACATCCTGGCCATGTAAGATACGTACCTTCCTTAGCCTGGCTGGTTTAGACAGCAGGAAGCAAGATATTTGTACAAGAAGAAGAGAGGAATGAAGGGCCAAGAGGCCCCAGAACAGTTGGAAGAACAGTTGTTGTGGGTGGAGAAACAGAAGAATGGGGCAGAGGTGAGCTGAAGGCCTTCCCAGCCCCCATTTAACTCCTTCATTTCTCTTTGTTTGGGCAACTGAAACCCAACAGTTCAAGTTTCAATTCATTCCACTTTAAAATCCCTGGACTGAGTCCATACCTGTACCTGGTAGCTCCTGGGAACAGCTGGCAGGAGCAGCTGGAGCAAAGGTACCCGGCAGACGATCTCACAGCTCAGCCTGTCTGTGGTCCCCAATACCACCACCACCACTGACAGACCAGCGAGGTACAACACACTGGCTACAGAGGCAGCTGACAAGCAGGGCTTCTGCTTCACAGAAATTCTGCATTTTCAAAACTAGATTTCAACCCAAGCTAAAACAAAACCGGTTCTCCTTTATCTTCCACTGCAATTTCACATTCGTAGGAAGTTTTTACCCTTCAAAATCAACTTTACTATCTAAACACCAACAAATTCATGGCACCACTGTAGGATTAACCATTTACCCTCACCCCTTGCTATCAACATCAACAATTTCATGACACCATTTATCCTTACCCCAGGAATTCAAGCTTTCCCCCATTAGCAAAACCCTTCCTGCAACTGTTCAAAGGTGACACCATTATTTTCTATTCCCAAAATCTCTGATCCTACAGATCAGAGTTTTAATGAAAATCTTCTTAGCTGTAAGAACAGCCACTCTTTTTCCCCTTCCATGTATAATAGCATGGCTAAGAAAGGATGGCCACATATTCCAGCTCTAGATCTGGCAAAGACTTATCCAAACAAGTGGAAATCAGAGCTATCCATGTAGAGTAGGCTTGCAGCTACTTCTGCACAGGGAACAAACATATCACACAAAGTGGTGGTATGTTGACAGAGTATCTAGACCTCACACACCAGGACAACTAGGTAGTATCATCATTTGAGAACATTGCTCAAAACTAGTTTTCTTTAAAAAGAATTTAAAAGCATTTCCAGCAATGCTTGATTTTGTAAAACTTTGTTCCAAACTTAAGTTTTGGCCCAAACTGAATCCATCAACATCAGCATTCAAGAGGGACTGAAAGGCAGGTATATGCCTAGTCAATTTTAAAGACTAATTCTAACAAGCTTAAAGGTACGTGAGTGTGATCCTGAACAGTGATGGGTAACCCTTGGGCAGCTGGCTACGCAGCAGCATTTCCACACTGGCACTGCATACAACACATGAGAACAGGACACTCAGAAGCTGTTTGCTGAAAATTACAGTGAAGAAAGAAGTTTAGGTGCTCCTGCAGCTTACAGCCTGCCCACTGCTGATGGACCAGGTCTACCTGCCTCCTCCTCATACTCAGGAACATAGCCACCTTACAGTGGCTGGTTTGGTTTAAAAAGCTTGCAATCTAACAGGTAATACATTATCTTCTCCTCCTGCACCTCTCTTCCTCCTTTGGAAACTTCTATGTTCTTGCAACATCAGCTGGAGGGTAGTTGCTAACCCTGCCATCACCTCCTGGTAGCCAGTCTGCAGCCATCCTAGCAACTTGTTAGCAAGAGTTAGAGCATGTGGTTTTTTCGGATTAATAACCCTCACAAACAGAGAACGTCTCCCTCACTAAATGCCAGTGGCCATTCCGAGTTCTGGTTTGACTCAGGGCACAAGCAACTCATTAACTGTCAGATGATTCAGCATGTGGTGCCTAAATTTCTGCTGGCTGGTTTTCATCAGCAGCCAGACTACAGCTTTGAAGGTGTGTCATTTACATGATACAATCAGACACCTGAAGAGGCACACAGGTGTCAAGTCCCTCCAGCTCTAAGCCAGTACTAGTTTTAGGCAATACAGCCTGCTCCTAAATTCTCCTCTTCGCTGTGTGGCTTTATAATCACATTTCCCACAAAAAGCCTGATTGTAAGAGTCTGCTGCTTTTTTCCCCAGGTCATGCACAGAAAGTGGTTGAAAACAAGATCTCGGGTCAGAAGACTGGTAAGAGGTCCCAGGCAGAGGGAAAACAATCTCCACATTTCATGCTCAGGAGAGGAGAGCAGGATTTTAGTCTCACCAAAACCATCCACGCACAAGAAGCTGTTAGATGCAGCCCCTCCCCGCCTCCAACAATCCCTTCCGATTTACTCATGGCCACTAATCTCATTAGAGTTCCTATAATTAAAGCACCATAATATCTGATCGAGAATATAGTATGCTGTTTAAATTAACTCAAAGTCCTTTAATATAAGAATGACTGCTCCAAAAGAATTACAAGATTTACAAAATAAAGGATCACTAATGAGCATACGATCAAAACTGGATTATCAAGTTTCCTAATTTGCATGTAGAAAAAGCAGGCAGTCAAATCACCAAGGTTTCTATAAAACTTTTACAGCCACTTTATAGGAAAAGTGAAACAAGTATAGATACAATTATATACATATATCACTTCAAATATTTATTAGAGAACATATTATACTTCACAGATGTTAGGATACAGCAAACATTATTTTGGTCTAGTCAATACTTGGTAAAAAGTGAGGAGCGAGACTGTTGTTCTGAACAGCACTTGTCAGGTTTACAGATTAGGGAGATGAGAAAACACATACAAACCTTAGCCTCTTCACCAGTCCGGGGCAAGTTAACTATAAAAACCTAGTTAAACTTTAGGTCTTCTCCCTCTCTTCTTTAGTCAAAATTCTTTGTTTATTTTTAAAGAAAATTTCCGAACGACATCCCCGAACACACAAATGGACAAAAAGCAAAACCAGGCACCAATACGCCCTCTGACTCAGACGTACAAGCAGCCAGGAGAGGTTAGGAAGTGAATCATTCATTTAGCAACCCTGTGCGTGCACACAGCTTCTGGAATAACCTGCGTTTGGTGCCACATTAAATGGAGAGGAAGATGGGAAGTGAAGGAGAGTGAACGCAGTATTACATCTGTGAGGCTGAGCGTCCCGGTTCTTCCCCCTGCCCCTGTCCCCAGTTTGTATGCTGGATGCATGAGCGTAGAAGCCCACAGCTCCCAGACAAAGGGGAAACGGTTCTTCCACTCTTCTGACCCTGACCTCACTCAGCACATACCTAAGAGCCCATGGAGCCTCTGTGAGCACCACGGTCCTGGAAGAGGACTAACATTTCAAACATTCACACTCTTCAGCCTCATCCTTTTTACCTTCATGATTAAGCATAACAACAAAGAACAGCTTTGGGTTGCGCTGATTCCTAGAGACGGGGCTTGCTGGGACCTGACCCAGGCTCTGTTGGACCCACACCAGGTCCTGAGGTGCAAGAGCCACAACCTCTTTCATGCTAACCCATCACTCATTCCGACCCCTCCCTCAATTTCTCTGGGTCCAAGAGAATAAAGTCATAGAAATTTTTTTTGTGAATGGCAGATAAACTGGTTGTAGTCAGACTCTGAAAAGCCCCGAGGGTCTGCGAGTATTAGGCTGGGAGAAATAACAGCTAAATTGAGGCAGAGGTAAAGTTACGCAATTTACCAAAAGTCAGGCTCCAGATCAGCCTGGGTGCTCCAGGCTCGCCTGCTAAGCTTCTGCACCAGCCATTAAATCTTTGAAAGGGATTATGCAGCAAGGTGCCAGTGATAAGAGAGACTGGATTTGACCTCTAAGGACCTTCTGATGCGACATTCCTAAATCAATTACCCTCATTTTCCAACATGCCGGTAAGCAAACTCTGCAGCTGGAATATTTTCATCTGGATAATCTTTTTTTCAATAATGCCCAAAACTTCACTTGATTTTCTGATCTATTAAGGGCCCCGAGGCAGAAGTTTTGATTCTGCTATACGTTTGCATAGAAGAGGGCAGAGTGCATTAACAGGGTTTTTACTTTACTACTCCATTAAGCATCATTTCAGAAGACATGATGAAACCATCATCAAGAATCCAGCTTTCTTCAGTGGGAAAACACACACGCACACTAAAGGAAAAATGAATTATTTTAAGCGTTACACTTCTGCCAACATACTGCACATTTTCAGCATGAAAGACCACTCCTCCAGAGACTTAGAGTCAGTGCCCTCTCAAACAAAGGACACAGATTGCTACTTCTCTGACAAGGGAAGCAGATCTAAACAATGCATGCTGATGCTTGGGGTTTTGTTTTTTGATTGCTTTTGTTTGTTTCCAATCTCCAGTGCATTCCTAAATCAAGCTGACTGTATCGAAACTGAAAATCTTAAAATTTTCAAACAGAAACAGCTTTTCAACATTTACTCCTTTTGAACTTTTGGTAGATTTTCTTTGCTATGGGAAGTACTAAATCTCAAAGATGAAAGGTGACTTGATTTCTATCCTATACTGCCTTTCCCAGAAATTCCTCTAATATAACTGACATGGAGAAGCCTTTCCTCTCTCTCCTCAGGATGAGTCATGGGGTCCTTCCACAGCAAAAGATAGATCACTTCTTGTTCTTCTCAAAGAAATATCACTTTGTTATTTTTTTCAAAAAAGGAAGATGAGGGAAGAATACATTGGACTGTTACTTGAGGGTATTTTGTTTCCTTTTTCCCTGAACAAATTTATCAAGCAACTAAAATTCTGCCTGGTCATAACAGCATCTGTAACAATGTACCCACAGAAGTAATCTGTGAATCTCCCTCCTCAAGATCAGTATCCTTGCTGCAGACACCCCCTCCTCTGCATCTGTATCCCTCCCCCATCTTTTACGCACAGGAGTAAGGACCTATATGGCTATCTGCCAAGCGGACCTTTTAATAGCTGCTGGGATAAGCTTTGCAGAGTGCTCAGCAATAGTAGTGGCTTCCTTGAAAAGGGCGTCCCTGCATATGCACCCAACAGCTAGCCAATGTTAAACCCACTTCATGGGGCATATACCTGGTTCCCAGGCAGCCAGCTGTTTCAGCCACCAAGCTGCTGGATCATCCTCCAAGAGTCCAGCCTAAACCAGGCAGAAGAGTTCTTTGGTGTGGCCTTAGCTACCAGATCACATAACTTCTATTAGATCACTGTAAGCTGCAGGCACCTGCAGAAGCTAGAGAAGACCACCGTGACATCACACCGCTTTGCAATTTCCAGTTTCAAAGCAAGACAATATTCTGACACATGACCTCAGTGGCAAATACAAAGGTGGGACAAACATGCACTGGCAATATACTCTAAAAACCGGGAGTTTCCAATCCACCACTCGACTACAAACCAAATCACTCTGGGCTCGGTGCACAAAGTCTCAAGAAGCCTTATTAAGTGCTCCTGACTTTCAGTGTTACAGGCCACATACAAAACACAACTCCACTTCTCCTGTCCATCAATTCCCACATTAAGCCCTTCCCCGTTATCTCAACTTAACAAAGGTGGTCCATAAAAATGCTAGTGAGTTTACTATAAGCCAGAACCAACGCTACCAGTACTAGTAAATGCTACGTAGGCTACCAATGGCTGGAGAGGAGCACATGCTTCACTTCAGCCAGCACGTGCAATTTCCAAGCAGTGAGATGTTCTCTGGTCAGAACAGCCCAACAACTATTTATAGTGCACGGGGGTAGCTGTAGCCGTCCATCCTGTCCCTACACACGCAGCCCAGCGGGAGCACAGACTGCCCCAGCACAGCTCCCAGCCCAAACAGGTGTAAAAATTCATTCTACCACCACACCAGCATGTCTTCTCTGAGCAGATCCCAAAAGTTTCTGTTGAATAAAAACATAAAGGTGGTAAGCAAAGGGTTTATTTGGGTTTGTTTTTCCCACATACCCATACTTCTCCCATTGCTCTCTGGGTTTCGGGCATGCCTACACTCGCGGCAGAAACAATGCACAAGTGTTTTGTGATGCTAAACTAGCTACTAAAAACACTAGCACACTAGCAGAGACAGAGCTTTGCTTTCAAGCTGCTGATTTCGGTTTGAAACAGCAGTTCTGACTTGACAAAACAGCGATGAAGACATCAGCAGCCTGAACCTGAGCAGCTACCTACCCGGGGTGAGCAGCCATCTGCCCAGGATGGAAAAGTTGTTATGTTTAGGCTTCTTTCCCCCAAAGAAGTTCTTGTTTACTGTTGTAACTGGGATTCTTCACTAATAGTTGCACAGACACCCCTCCCCACTATTTTAATCTTACATAACTGGCGTAATACCAAACGGGATGTATTCCCAGGGGAACAGGCCGAGGAGCTGCAGAGTCCACCGAGGGCAAGCCGAACGCCCGCCGGCACAAGCACCAAAAGGTGCGAGGGGCTGTGGGACGACGGCCAAAACCCCCAGCCCCTCACTCAGCGGCAGCTGCTCAGGCCCCTGAACTCTGTTCCTCTTCATTCTTTGCACTCCTCTTTAAAGGAAGCCGGTGCCAGCCACGTAACAGCAAGACTTCGAGAATTCCAAGAGAAAACCCTTTAAAAGATGGGCAAGAGCCTGAAAGCATACAAGTGAACATCCCGCCGGGCTGCGTAACAACGCGCAGACGAACACTTGGGCAGCAAATGGCCATTAAATTAGCCGCTCACCGGCAGGCGGCTGCCAAGCGCGTCCCGTACGGGATGGGACAGGTTTCCTACGCCACCCCACCCCACCGGAGCTCAACGCGCCGAGCCGGACCCGGAGCGATGCTCAGCCCCGCGACCTGACGGCGGGCGGGACGCAGCTGCGGCTGCACCGGTTACCAGCGTCCCCCTCCAGCGCACCCCAGCAGCGCCCGCCGGGCCCTACCTGGGAGCTGAGGTACCGCTTGAGGCACTCCTCGCACACCGCCTTCTTGCAGCAGGACAGGGGCTTGATGGGCTTCTCCTCCAGGCACACCCGGCAGCTCAGCACCAGCAGCGGCCCGAACTCCCCCGCGATCAGCCCGGAGAAGGGCTCGGGCAGCAGGTACAAGTCCACCACCTCGATGCTGCCGCCCGCCGACAGCGGGTCGCCGCCCGCCGCCACCCCGCGCCGCGCCGGGGGCTGCCCCACGCCCGGGCCGCCGCCGCCGCCGCCGGGGGAGGCGGGGGCCGCCGCCGGCCGGTCGTTCTCCACGCAGTAGACGGTGCAGTACACGTGCCGCCGGGGGGGGCGGCGGCGGCCGTTGCCCCCCTCCGGCCCCGGCCCCTCCTCCGCCAGGGCCGCCGGCTCCCCCAGCCCGGCCGCCGCCTCCGCCTCCTCCTGCTCCTCCTCTTCGGCCCCTCGCCGTTCGGGGCTGGTGGCGGACGGCGGCGGCTCCCCACTTCGCCCCCGCCCGGCCGCCCCGCCGTCCGGGGCCGCGAGAGGCGGCTCGTCCGGGCCGGCTTCCCGCGGGCCCCCGGCCGGGCTCGGCGGCGCGGCGGCGGCGGCCGCCCGCGGGGCGCTCAGCGAGCTCTGCTGCTCCCCCATCGCCGCCCGCCGCCGCCGCCGCTCCTTCCCATCCAGCCGCCTCTCGGCCCCGCTTCTGCTTCCGGGTCCCGAGCCCCGCGCGCCGCGGCCCGCCGCGCCGAGCCCCGCGCCACCCGCCCGCCCGCGGGCGCCGGCCGCTGCCGCCGCCGCCGCCCGGCCTCCTCCCTGCGGGGCTGCGGGGGAGGAGAGCGGCGGGTGCCGCTTAGGTCAGCGCCGCCCGCGGGGTCTCGCCCGGAGCCCGACCGACCCCCATGCCGGGGAGGACGCGGGCAGCCGCCCCTTGGTGCCGCGGGGCAGCGCGCCCGGCCGCGCCTCGCCGCCGCCCCGGCCCCGGCCCGCCCCGCGCGTCACCGCCCCCTGCCC